>ML283534.1:1039-42645 GCA_005239495.1 Nicotiana undulata | reverse complement strand
TCCTATGTTTGGCTTGAAGCGCATTTCAATGATATTGATGTCCGTTTGGGATTCCGAGTTTGGCATTTCAATGATTAGTTGACTTTGGTCAATATTTTTGGTAAACGGACTCGGACCCATGATTTGACGGTCCCAGAGGGTCCGTGGGAAAATATGGGACTTGGGCGTATGCCCGGAATCGAATTCCGAGGTCCCAAGTCCGAGAAATGAATTATTAAAAGAAATTATTTTCTAAAAAATATAAAGGTTTTTGAAAGTTAAATGCTATGTGAAACCTGTGGTATCAGGCCCGTATTATGGTTCCGGATCCTGGTATAGGTTCGATATGATTTATATGTGTTGTCTGTAAAGTTTGGTAAGAAACTGAATCCATTTGACGTGATTCGGACCTTAAATGAAAAATTTTATGCTTAAAGAAGTTTTGAGAATCTTCATGGATTTTGAGGTTTAATTCATTGTTTGTGATGTTATTTTGGTGATTTGATTACACGAATAAGTCCGTAGGAGGTTTTTGAGGTTGTGTACATATTTGGTGTTGAGCCCCGAGGGCTCGGGTGAGTTTCGGGTAGGTGTCGAGGTGTAAAAACTTAGAAAAATCTGGTGTTTTAGCATTTTGCTGGTGTCTGGTGTTTAACACTATGCGATCGCATAAGTTTATCCGCGATCGCATAGCACAGTGTGAGTGGGAGGAAACTGTTACACTATGCGATCACATAGGGTTAGCTGTGACCGCATAGGGAGTAGGCAGGCTGGGGGGGGGGGGATGGGTAGATTTTACTGTGCGACCGCATTCTTCATCCGCGATCGCGGAGCTTGGAACCCAATCCACTATGCGATCGCATCCCTTCCCCGCGATCACATAGGTCAAAATTGCCCAGTTATTTTTTTAAGTCCAATAACAGAATAGTTACGGGATTTACACCATTTTTCATAAACTTCTTCTTCTCCACACCACTTGGGCGATTTTTTAAGAACTTCTTCACCATAACCTCTTAGGTATGTAATCCTAAACTCGTTTTCTTCCATTTTATCAACACCCATTAGATTCTAGGCCTAAAAACATGAGATTAAGGGTAGAAAATTAGGGATTTGGGTAGAGTTAGGGCTTTCTGATTATTTCGGAATTTGACCTCGTTTTCGGGTCGGATTTCAAAACAAATTATATATTCGGGCTCGTGGGTGAATGGGTGATCGGGTTTTGGTCCGAACCTCGTGTTTGGACCAAGCGGGCCCGGGGTCAATTTTTGGATTTTTGGGAAGCATGCTAGAAAACCTATAATTAAGCATTGGAATTGGATTGTTTAGCATTTATAGATGTTATTAAGTCGATTGTGTCTTGATACGATTTATTTGGAGTCAGGTTCAAAAGGAAAAGCGGTGCTACAGGCTTGATTTTATCGTGGAAGTCGAGGTAAGTGTTTGGCCTAACCTTAGCTTGAGGGAGTAGGTGTTGAGTCTTATTTGCTATGTGTTTATTCCATGTTTAATGTATAGGTGAGGTGACGAGTACCTATATGTTGTCGTCAAGCATGCTCGTGAGTCGAGTATGAGTAATTATGTGATTTTCATTGAGGTTTATGGTGTTATGAATTTAATATCAATTTGGTAGTTATTCATTTAAGGGAAATTCTTGGTTGTGAATACTGTTGAGTACTTGATCGGTTGGGAAATATTTTGTTAAATTATACACTTGTGTAGGATTGGTTATAGCTGTGTCCCTTGCCGGGACGGTATTATTTCTGTTGATTATTCCTTTGCATTTATGGTTTCTTATTGTTGATTTTCTTGCCAAAATGTTGTTTTTGATATTTATGCACGAGGGGAAATTTCGTGCCATGTTTATGCTATTTATGTACGAGGGGGCATTCCGTACCACGTTTATGTTATTTATGCACGAGGGGACATTCTGTGCCGTGTGATTGATATTTATGCACGAGGGGACATTTCGTGCCGTGTGATTTATATTTATGCACGAGGGGACATTCCGTGCCGTGTGATTGATATTTATGCACGAGGGGACATTTCTTGCCGTGTTGTTGATATTTATGCACGAGGGGAAATTACGTGTTGTGTTTATGTTTATTTATGAACGAGGGGACATTCCGTGCCGTGTTGATGATATTTATGCACGAGGGGACATTTCGTGCCGTGATTGTGATGTTTTATGCACGAGGGGACATTTCGTGCCGTGTTTATGATACTTTAGCACGAGGGGACATGCCGTGCCATTTCTTTTCACTTGTTTATTTCGTGTAGTTAATCCTCGTTATGATTTTTGATATTTGAACTGCTGCCTCGTTCTATCATTTCAGTATTTTCTACCCCTTTCCCCCAACATGTTTCCCCGTTATCGTACTTAACTGTTTATTTCTTGTTGTTATTCCTGTCATATTTTATTTAAACTGCACAGGTGATATTATTTGTCGTGTCCTAGCCTCGTCACTACTTCTCCGAGGTTAGGCTCGGCACTTACTCAATACATGGGGTCGGTTGTACTGATGCTACACCTATACTTCTTTATGTTGTGCAGATCCCGGTACCGGACCCAGTGGACACTGATCGAGGAGTCTTCCTTCAGTCCACCAGGCGACACTGAGGTAGTCTTGCAGGCGTCCGCAGGCATTGGCGTCACCTCCTATCATACTTCTTTTCCTGTCTTTTCGTATTTCTAAGACAGTAGTACCTTGTTTACTTAGACCTTTATTTGTAATAATCATAAACAGTCCGTGAAATTGTGACACCATATTTTGGGAGTTGTTATTAAGTATTTTGTAATACTATTTACTAAGGTTGTTAGATTTCATTTCTTCCACACTTTAATTTCTAATTGTTCTCGTACATCACTGTTAAATGCTAAATAATAAAGGAACATGCTAGAATAATCGGTAACGTTGGCTTGTCTAGCGGGTTAAACGTTAGACGCCATCACGGTCCCGACAGTGGGATTTCGGGTCGTGACAAGTTGGTATTAGAGCACTAGGTTGCTTAGGTCTCACAATTCACGGACAAACTTGGTAGGGTCTGAGGGATCGATACAGAGACGTCTGTGCTTATCCCCAGAAGCTGCAAAGTTAGGAATAACTTCACATCTATTCTTCTCTGTCGTGAGATTTGACTTCTAAATGCTAACTGAGTTTCTATTCTATTCTCTCGCAGATGGCGACAATGCGTGCTTCCTCATCTACCGATCAGCAGCCCGATCCTCCAGTTGCAGCTCCTACGAGGGGCCGAGGCTGAGGCCGTGCTAGAGGACGAGGCAGGGGGCAGGGCTCAACCCAGAGCAGCAGCCCTAGTAGAGGACCCACAGGTAGATTTTTCCGGTGAGGTTCCTGCTCAGACGATTCCGGTCGGACTAGCTCACGTCCCAGAGGGGTTCATTGCCACCCCGGTACTTCATGACGCTCTGGCCCGCTTAGTGGGCCTTATGGAGAGCGTGGCTCAGGCCGGTCTACTTCCTATCGCACCAGCCATATCTTAGGCTTGGGGAGGGGCCCGGACTCCTGCTACCCGCACACCAGAGCAGCTAGATTCTCAGTTCCAGACTCCAGCACCTCAGACAACTGGAGTAGCTCAGCCGGGTATTGTGGCACAGGCAGTTGAGGGAGCAGCTATGTCTGCCGATGCTTTGTGGAGATTGGATCGGCTCACCAAGTTATTTCCTACTACTTTTACTGGTGCACCATCAAAGGACCCCCAAGATTACTTAAACAGTTGCTATGAGGTTCTTCGGAACATGGGGATTGTGGAGACCAATGGGGTCGATTTTGCTACATTCTGTCTTTCTGGTACCACCAAGACTTGGTGGATTGATTTTTGCTTGACCATGCCAGTTGGATCTTCTCCTTTGTCTTGGGCTTAGTTCTCCGAGTTATTATTGTAGAAGTTTCTACCAGTTACTCAAAGAGAGGATCTTCGGAGGTAGTTTGAGCGTCTCCAGCAGGGCTCTATGACAGTTACCCAGTATGAGACTCGGTTTATCACTTTGGCCCAACATGCTATCATGATACTCCCCACAAATCGAGAGAGAGTGAGGAGGTTTATTGAGGGGCTAGCTCAGCCGATTAGACTTCAGATGGCCAGGGAGACAGGTACTGATATTTCATTTCAGGAGGCGGCCAATGTGGCCAGGCGGATTGAGATGGTCTTATCACAGGGCAGTGGCCAGGGGTCTGACAAGAGGCCTCGTTATTTTGGACGATTCAGTGATGCCTCATCTGGAGGCAGGGATTATTTTGACAGAGGCCATCCTCCTAGACCATTCCAGTCGGCACTCCAGGTATCCCGCTGTACACCACCATCTCCTATCAGTGCACCGCCGCTTCAGAGCTTCCTGGGTGGTTATTCTGGTCTACAGGGACAGTTTCAGGGCCAGCAGTCGCAGCAACAGAGATCTTTCTACACTTGTGTTGTTCCAGGGCATATTTCTAGATTTTTCCCCCGAGCTTCTGGTGGTTCTCAATATCAGGGTTCCCGTGCTATGATTCCCGCACCATGTGCACCCCTACCCCCTCAGCCAGCTAGGGGTGGAGGTCAGGTGCTTGAGGTGGAGGCCAGACAGTTAGAGGCGGAGGACATTATATGAGGGGTAGAGGTCAGCCTGCAGTAGGTCGACCTAGGGATGTTCAGATTGGTGGGGCTCAGCCCCGATGCTATGTTATTCCCGCTAGACCCGAGGCTGAGGCCTCCGATGCAGTCATTACAGGTACGATTTCGGTTTGCAGCAGAGATGCTTCGGTTTTGTTTGACCCGGGGTCTACATTTTCCTACGTGTCCTCATATTTTGCCCCTTATCTGATTATGACCCATGATTCCCGGAGTACTCATGTATATGTATCTACACCGGTGGGTGATTCTATTGTGGTAGATCGAGTATACCGCTCAGGCGTAGTGGTTATTGGTGGTGTGGAGACTCATGCAGATCTTTTACTTCTTGATATGGTTGATTTTGATGTCATTTTGGGGATGGATTGGTTATCTCCCTATCATGCTGTTCTGGACTGTCATGCCAAGACTGTGACCCTGGCCTTACCGGGAGTACCTCGGTTGGAGTGGAGAGGGACTCCTAGTCATTCTTCCGGTAGATTTATTTCATATATGAAGGCTCGGCGCATGGTCGAGAAGGTTTGTTTGGCCTATTTGGCTTATGTTTGTGATCCTAGTGCCGAGGTTCCTCCCATGGAGTCTGTACCCATTGTTCGTGAGTTTTTAGAGGTATTCCCTGCTGACCTGCCGGGTATGCCACCCGACAGGGATATTGATTTTTGCATTGAGTTGGCTCCGGGCACTCAGCCCATTTCTTTTCCGCCATATCGAATGGCCCCGCCAGAGCTGAAGGAGTTGAAGGATCAGATTCAGGATTTGCTAGATAAAGGCTTTATTAGGCCTAGTGTTTCACCTTGGGGTGCCCCAATGTTGTTCGTTAAGAAAAAAAGATGGCTCGATGAGGATGTGTATTGACTACCGACAATTGAACAAGGTTACTATCAAGAATAAGTATCCCTTGCCGAGGATTGATGATTTATTCGACTAGCTTCAGGGTGCCACAGTGTTTTCTAAGATTGACTTGAGATCTGGGTAACATCAGTTGAGGATTAGGGCGTTTGATGTCCCTAAGACAACCTTTCACACTCGATATGGGCATTATGAGTTCTTGGTGATGTCATTTGGGTTGACAAATGCCCCAGTTGATTTTATGGATTTGATGAACCGAGTGTTCAGGCCCTATTTGGATTCTTTCGTTATTATTTTCATTGATGATATATTGATTTACTCCCGCTGCCGGGAGGAGCATGAGCAGCACCTTCGAGTCGTCCTCCAGACTCTGAAGAACAGTCATGTGTATGCCAAATTTTCGAAGCGTGAGTTCAGGTTGAGTTCGGTTGCATTTTCGGGTCATGTGGTTTCGGCAGAAGGTATTCAGGTGGATCCCAAGAATATTTTAGCAGTCAGAGATTGTCCTAGACCCACCTCAGCTACAGAGATTCGGAGTTTCTTGGGCTTAGCTGGTTATTATCGTCGGTTTGTGGAAGGCTTTTCATCTATTACAACCCCGATGACCAGGTTGACTCAGAAGGGTGCCCAGTTCAGGTGGTCAGATGAGTGTGAGGCAAGCTTTCATAAGCTCAATACAGCCTTTACCATGGCACCGGTGTTAGTTTTGCCCACAGGTTTAGGGCCATATACTGTGTATTGTGATGCTTCACGGGTTGGACTTGGTGCAGTGTTGATGCATGATGGCAAGGTTATAGCCTATGCTTCTCGTCAGTTGAAGGTTCATGAGAAGAACAATCCAGTTCATGATTTAGAGCAGCCATTGTCCATGCACTGAAGATTTGGAGGCATTATCTGTATGGGGTGTCATGTGAGGTGTTCACAGATCATAAGAGTTTGCAGTATCTGTTCAAGCAGAAAGAGTTGAATATGAGGCAGAGAAGATGGTTGGAGCTGTTGAAAGACTATGACATTACCATCTTATATCATTAGTGGAAGGCCAATGTGGTGGCCGATGCTTTGAGCCGGAAGTCATCCAGTATGGGTAGTCTTGCTTATATACCGGTGGGAGAGCGACCGCTTGCTTTAGATGTTCAGGCTTTGGCCAATCGGTTCATGAGATTGGATGTTTCAGAGACTGGCAGTGTTTTGGATTATACTGTGGCCCATTCTTCGTTGTTTGATCGTATTCGATACCGATAGTATGATGATCGTCATTTATGTGTTCTTAGGGATACGGTCCGGCACGGAGGTGCCAAGCATGTTACGGTTGATGATGATGGAGTCTTGAGGACGCAGGCCCGTATTTGTGTGCCTGATGTTGATGGTATTCGTGAGTTGATATTGCAGGAGGCCCATAGTTCCCGGTATTCCATTCATCTGGGCGCCGCAAAGATGTACCAGGATTTGTGGTAGCATTATTGGTGGCGGAGGATGAAGAAAGATATTGTGGCATATGTAGCTCGGTGCTTGAACTGTCAGCAGGTTAATTACCAGCACCAGAGACCCGGTGGTTTGATGCAGCAGATTCAGCTTCCCGAGTGAAAGTGGGAGCGTATTACCATGGATTTCGTAGTTGGACTCCCACGGACCCAGCGGATGTTTGATGCAATGTGGGTCATTGTGGATAGGCTGACCAAGTCAGCACAATTCATTCCTGTATCAGTTTCGTATTCTTCGGAGAAGTTGGCAAAAATCTACATCAGAGAGATTGTTCGCTTGATGGTGTGCCCGTGTCCATTATTTCTGACCGAGGTACTCAGTTTACTTCCCATTTTTGGAGAGTATTTCAGCGTGAGTTGGGAACACGAGTTGAGTTGAGCATAATATTTCATCCTCAGACGGATGGGCAGTCCGAGCGCACTATTCAGATCTTGGAGGATATGTTGCGAGTATGTGTCATTTACTTTGGAGGTTCATGGGACCAGTTTTTGCCTTTAGCGGAGTTTGCCTACAACAACAGCTATCAGTCGAGCATTCAGATGGCTCCTTATGAGGCGTTGTATGGTAGGCGGTGTCAGTCGCCAGTTGGGTGGTTCGAGCCGGGAGAGACTAGATTGTTGGGTCAGAGTTAGTCCAGGATGCCTTGGACAAGGTGAAGATCATTCAGGATACACTTCGTACAGCTCAGTCCTGGCAGAAAGGTTATGCAGACCGTAGAGTTCGTGATTTGGCATTCATGGTTGGTGACCGGGTATTGCTTCGGGTGTCACCCATGAATGGCGTGATGAGGTTCGGAAAGAAGGGCAAGTTGAGCCCTGGGTACATTGGTCCCTTTGAGATTCTTGAGAAGGTAGGAGAGGTGGCCTACAGACTTGCTTTACCGCCGAGTTTATTAGTCGTGCATCCGGTGTTTCATGTATCTATGCTTCAGAAGTATATTGCCGATCCATCTCATGTTCTAGACTACAACAGTGTCCAGTTGGACAAGGATCTGACTTATGAGGAGGAGTCGATGGCCATATTAGCCCAGCAAGTTCGTCAGTTGAGATCGAAGAGTTATCCTTCGGTCCGCGTTCAGTGGAGAGGTCAGCCTGTTGAGGCAGCTACCTGGGAGTCCGAGTCCGATATGCGGATCAGATATCCCCATCTTTTCCCCGACTCAGGTACTTTTTTATGTCCGTTCGAGGACAAACACTTGTTTTAGAGGTGGAGATTGTGATGACCCAAAAGGTCATCCCGTGTATTTTTAGCTAATTTCGTGTTCCGAGGTCGTGAAAATTTCCTTTTATCTTACCTCGATTTGCGTGCGCAGCCCGGGCGTGTAGCCGGGAAGTCGTATGTGAAAAACAGATAAAAATGATAATTTTGTGTTGAAATTTTAGTAAAGTTGACTTTGGTCAACATTTTTGGTGCACGGACCCGGACGCGTGATTTGACGGTCCCGAAGGGTCCATAGGAAAATATGGGACTTGGGCGTATGCCCGGAATCGAATTCCGAGGTCCCAAGTCCGAGAAATGAATTTTTAAAAGAAACTATTTTCTGAAAAATATAAAGGTTTTTGAAAGTGAAATGCTATGTGAAACCTGTGGTATCGGGCCCGTATTATGGTTCCGGAGCCCGGTACAGGTTCGATATGATTTATATGGGTTGCTTGTAAAGTTTGGTAAGAAACGCAATCCAATTGACGTGATTCGGACCTTAAATGAAAATTTTGATGCTTAAAGAAGTTTTGAGAATCTTCATGGGTTTTGAGGTTTAATTGGTTGTTTGTGATGTTATTTTGGTGGTTTGATTACACGAATATGTCCGTAGGAGGTTTTTGAGGTTGTGTACATATTTGGTGTTGAGCCCCGAAGGCTCGGGTGAGTTTCGGGGTGTTAAAACTTAGAAAAATCTAGTGTTTAGCATTTTGCTGGTGTCTGGTGTTTAACACTATGCGATCGCATATGTTTATCCGCGATTGCATAGCACAGTGTGAGTGGGAGGAAACGGTTACACTATGCGATCGCATAGGGGTAGTTGCGACCGCATAGGGAGTAGGCAGGCTGGGGATGGGGGGGGAGGGGCTGGGTAGAATGTGTTGTGCGACCGCAATTCTTCATCCGCGATCGCGGACTTGGAACCCACTCCACTATGCGATCGCATTCCCTTCCCCGCGATCGCATAGGTCAAAATTTCCCAGTTATTTTTTTTAAGTCCAAAAATAGAATAGTTACGGGATTTACACCATTTTTCACAAACTTCTTCTTCTCCACACATCTTGGGCGATTTTTGAAGAACTTCTTCACCATAACCTCTTAGGTATGCAATCCTAAACTCGTTTTCTTCCATTTTTATCAACACCCATTAGATTCTAGGCCTAAAAACATGAGATTAAGGGTAGAAAATTGGGGATTTGGGTAGAGTTAGGGCTTTTTGATTATTTCGGAATTTGACCTCGTTTTGGGGTCGGATTTCAAAACAAATTATATATTCGGCCTCGTGGGTGAATGGGTGATCGGGATTTGGTCCGAACCTCGTGTTTGGACCAAGCGGGCCCGGGGTCGATTTTTGGATTTTTGGGAAGAATGCTAGAAAACCTATAATTAAGCATTGGAATTGGATTGTTTAGCATTTATTGATGTTATTAAGTCGATTGTGTCTAGATACGATTGATTTGGAGTCGGGTTCAAAAGGAAAAGCGGTGCTAGAGGCTTGATTTGATCGTGGAAGTCGAGGTAAGTGTTTGGCCTAACTTTAGCTTGAGGGAGTAGATGTTGAGTCTTATTTTCTACGTGTTTATTCCATGTCCAATGTATAGGTTAGGTGACGAGTACCTATATGTTTTGGTCAAGCATGCTCGTGCGTCGAATATGAGTAATTATGTGATTTTCATTGAGGTTTATGGTGTTATGAATTTAATATCAATTTGGCAGTTATTCATTTGAGGGAAATTCTTGGTTGTGAATACTGTTGTGTATTTGATCGGTTGGGAAATATTTTGTTAAATTATACACTTGTGTAGGAATTGTTATAGTTGTGTCCCTTGCCGGGACGGTATTATTTCTGGTGATTATTCCTTTGCATTTATGGTTTCTTATTGTTGATTTTCTTGCCAAACTGTTGTTTTTTATATTTATGCACGAGGGAACATTCCGTGCCATGTTTATGCTATTTATGTACGAGGGGACATTCCGTACCACGTTTATGTTATTTATGCACGAGGGGACATTCAGTGCCGTGTTGTTGATATTTATGCACGAGGGGACATTTCGTGCCGTGTTTATGTTTATTTACGTACGTGGGGACATTCCGTGCCGTGTTGATGATATTTATGCACGAGGGGACATTCTGTGCCGTGATTTTGATGTTTTATGCACGAGGGGACATTCCATGCCATGTTTATGATACTTTAGCACAACGGGACATGTCGTGCCGTTTCTTTTCACTTGTTTATTTTGTGTTGTTAATCCTCGTTTGTATTTTTTATATTTGAAATGCTGCCTCGTTCTATCATTTCAGTATTTGCTACCCCTTCCCCCAGCATGTTTCCCCATTATTGTACTTAACTGTTTATTTCTTGTTGTTATTCCTGTCATATTTTATTTAAACTGCACAGGTGATATTATTTGTCTTGTCCTAGCCTCCTCATTACTTCTCCGAGGTTAGGCTCGGCACTTACTCAATACATGGGGTCGGTTGTACTGATGCTACACCTGCACTTCTTTATGTTGTGCAGATCTCGGTACCGGACCCAGTGGACACTGATCGAGGAGGCTTCCTTTAGTCCACCAGGCGACACTGAGGTAGTCCTGCAGGCGTCCGCATGCCTTGGTGTCACCTCCTATCATACTTCTTTTCCTATCTTTACGTATTTCTGAGACAGTAGTACCTTGTTTATTTAGACCTTTATTTGTAGTAATCATAGACAGTCCGTGAAATTGTGACACCAGATTTTGGGAGTTGTTATTAAGGATTTTGTAATACTATTTACTTAGGTTGTTAGATTTTATTTCTTCCGCACTTTGATTTTTAATTGTTCTCGTACATCACTGTTAAATGCTAAATAATAAAGGAACAAGATAGAATAACCGGTAACGTTGGCTTGTCTAGCGGGTTCAACGTTAGACGGCATCACGGTCCCGACGGTGGGATTTCGGGTCGTGACAAAAACGTAGAATCCTTTTCCCTTTTATTTTTAACTTTTTTATTTACGTGTTAAATTTTTAAATGTTATTGTAGACATATAAAATTTATTGGGTTTAATCCATACAAAATTTAGTGTAACGACCCGGTCGGTCGTTACGTAGAACCTGCATTATATTTACTGTTTAACCTTGTCATAGGTTGGTTATACTGTTTATGATGTGTTAGAGTCGGATGGCTCGGGTTCAGTATGGTTGTAGTGAGAATTGAGACACTTAGTCTCTAAAAATAGTTGTATAATTTAAAAAGTCAACTGAGAGTTGACTTATTGGTAAACAATCTTGGAATGCGGATTTTATGGCTCAGACAGCTTCGTTAGGTGATTTGGGACTTAGGGGTGTGTTCGGAATATTTTTGTGATGTCCGGTGTAGAATTAGGCTTGAATTGGCGAAAGTTAGTTTTTGGTGATTTTCGGTCGGCAGTGGAAAATAGGCTATCGGGGTCGGAATGGAATTCCGAAAGTTGGAGCAGGTTCGTAATGTCATTTTGGATATGTGTGCAAAATTTCAAATCAATCGGAGGTGTTTTGGATGGTTTCGGCATCGTTGGTGGAATTTAGAAATTTCGAAGTTCATAGGCTTGAATTCGATGTGCTTTTGGTGTTTTTGTGTTGTTTTTGGTGTTTCGAAGGCTCGACTAAGTTTGATGATGTTATGAGATACGTTGGTAGGTTTGGTTGAGGTCCCGAGGGCCTCTGGTGTATTTCGGATGCTCAAACGAGCACTTTTGGACTTAAAGAGATTGCTGGTTTTCTGGTGTTACTGCAGCAGGGAATTGTTCATCGCGATCGTAGGATCAAGGATGCGATCGCGTGATTGTAAATTATCCATGACCCAAGAGGTTGTCTCCTAATGCGAAAAGGTTGAAAATTGATAAGAGATTAGAGTTCTAGTTCAGTAAGGACCGAAATAATTGAGGAAGTTGAGATAAACACAAACTCTTCAACCAAGGAAGAGGTGCATTAGAACTAAACAAGAACATCTCAAATACTGGCGCTACATATTGTTGAAGCATTCCTACTGAAGAATAGATCGCACAAAGGCAGAAGTGAAAGAAGAATTGAAAGAAAAATTCCCAGAGCTATTTTGCAAGCAGAATCCTTGTGCGACACAAAGGCTACTGACCAGCTAGAAGAACCAATTCCATTTGTTTGTCTTTCGAGTCTAGTTGGTTGTAGTAGGTGATTTAATATTGTATCTTTCAGATTTATTAGAAGCAATTGTAATAGGTACACACTATTCAAGTTAGAGTTAACTTGAAGCTTGTCGCAATTAGCTAGAGGCTAATTTGCCACAAAGGGATTAGAGTTAGTCCTAGGTTTACAAAAGAGTGTATTTTATAAATGTTGTTTGGCTCAGAATTGTTGTGAAGAGTTTGGAAAAAATCCTACTGAGTAGTAGGTCGTGGTTTTTTCACCTTTTTCACCGGATGTTTTCCACGTAAAAATCTCTGTGTTTTTTACGTTACTGCATTTATTATTCCGCACCAGTAGAAGTTGGAACACCAAGAAAAACCAGGTTCTTCTATTGAGACAACAATCGAAAAATTGGACACCACACAAATTGCCCCCCCTCTTGTGTGGTATTGAAGTATAAAACGTCAGTAAGTCATCTTTAACTAATTCCTTTCATTCCGTAACAACTTTTAACAAGATTTCAACTTAGAATCTAGAGTTTTTATGGTGAAAATTTGGGATTTTTGTTTAGAACTTAGGTATTTCAAAACTTAGGGATTTAGACCTCGAATTGAGGTTGGATCCCAAAATCAATTGTATATCCGGGCTCAGAGGAAAATGGATAAACAGGTTTTGGTCCGAACCACGAGTTTAGACCAAGCGGGCCCGGGGTCGATTTCTGTAATTTGGTAAGAAAACATAGGAAAGCCACAATTTTTCGATAAAATTGATTCCTTTAAGCAATAGTTGATGACATTGAACCAATTGTGATTAGATTCGAGTGGGTTAGAGGCAAATTCTAAAGGAAACATTGTGCTAGCGTAGTGATTTGCTTGTGACATCGAGGTAAGTGTTTGGTTTATCCTTGACTTGAGGGAATAGGAATCCCCAAATTAAATCATATGTGAATTTTAATGTGTGTGGTGTATAGGTGAGGTGACGAGTACATATACACCACCAATTTATTTGTCAAACATGATCCCTTTTCCGTTTTTAATTAATTAATTGATCCCCTGGCTTAATAGTTTTATGATCATTGATGTCTATGTGGCTACTTGGTTTCCTCAACTTGTTGTTAAGTATTGTTTTAAGTATTATGGAAGTATTGGTTGATTTCTTGGTTTTTATTGTGATACATAAGTATTGAGCCGGATGACAATGTTACAGTATTTGTATATATTCTGATTGGTTTCATTGTGAAATGGTAATTGATGAATTTTATGAGTGGTACAACTTTTGTTTTTACAATTGTTGAGACAAAAATATTGTGAAAGGCTTTGACCTGAATTGTAAAAAAAAAACTGAAATAAGGTGATATGATATGTCTGGTGGGAGCGGGTTTCACGCCGCACCAAGGAGTGATAAGGGTGGACATGTGGGATCGAGTTGCACGACGCAATATGAGAAATAAGGGTGATATATATAGGGAGAAGCAATAAGGGTGGACAGGTGGGAGCGAGTTGCGCGCCGCAACAACGAGCAATAAGGGAGGACACTCATGATTTACTGACTTTTAAAAACGAAGATTTGAAAACTTACTGTTTTACTTTACTATTTTTCATATGTTGCACTTACGTTATTTTAAAGTGAATCTGGAAACTTATGTAAGATTTGGTTACAGTAGAGACGTGTAAAAAGAGGCGGCTGAATTATTATTTTCATTTTTATAGTTTATTGTTCTTGTTTAGTTTAGAGTTTCTTTCTTGATTTTTTATATATTGTCATAGGTTATGTTATAATTGCCCCGACATAGCCTCGTCACTAATTCGTCGAGGTTAGGCCCAACACTTACTCAGTACATGGGGTCAGTTGTACTGATACTATACTCTGCACTTTTTGTGCAGATCCAGGTTCCGGCCAGAGTTAGGAGATTTTAGTTGCGGTCATCATTATTCGGAGACACGAGGGTGATCTGCTGGCGTCCGCAGATTCCTGGAGTCTTCTTATTATTTTACAGACACTGTTTAATTTCATTCATAACATAGATACATTCTTTCATCCCATTATTTGTAGTATTCTTAGTAGTTTGTGAATTGTGATACCACACCATGGGGTAGTCTTATAGATATATATTTAGTTCGTGGTTCAGTTATTTACTTGGTGATTATTCACGAAATTAATTATTGAAAATATTAGATTCACTACTCATTTTGAATTTTTTTTATTGTGTTAAGTAAACTTGCAAAAGAAAAGATTAGTTAAGTTCTAACATTGGTTTGCCTAGCAAGTGTGGTGTTAGGCGCCATTACGACCCCGTAGATTGGGAATTTGGGCCGTGATACTTCTTCAGTTATCATATCTCCCATAAGCACTACTAGGTAATCTTCAGGATGTTCACAAGTCCATTGCCTGAGGGATTGAACTTCGTCCACGAATTCATCGAAAAGTTGAGATGAGTCTTGGAGGAGATCGTTGGGCTGCCAACAATTTTCAACGGGCTTGAGGAAAGGGAGAACGCCTTGGGTCACCCAAGGTTCTAATGACTTGAACACTTCTAACTTTTAAGGTGGCATTGAGTGGGTAATCATTTGGTGTTGTAAGGCTGCAGCGGAGGGTGGAGGTAAACGGCGGACAACGTGGTGGCGCGGCCACCGCGGACTGCATGTTAGGGGGTGGGCGCTAAAGTGGGAGACAGTAGTGAGTTGCATGGTGTATATATATTTTAAATTGGACTACTAGAGAATAATGGTTTAGAGCTTAGAGTTGGCTAATTGCTCCTATTTATAAAGTTTATAAGTGAGGGAGTTATGAGTATAGTTTGACCTAAATATTGTTGAGTACATAACATATTGTAGAAATCCCATTTCAAATGAGGGGAGAAAAAAGGAAAACGAATACTGGAAATTTTTTATAACACTATAATCATTTATTTTTTCCTTTTGAGTAGGGCTCATTTTGGCCCTTAGTTATCTGCGAATAAATTTTAATTTTAGCTCTTGTAATATATGATTAAACATATTCATCCTTTACTTAATTGAAATGTGCAATTTTTTAGCTGTTTATTTAAATATTCCTAAATTTGTCATAATTATTAACCATTCCACTACTTAATTACTTGTGTTGTATGTTATGTTAACCTTGCATTCTTACTCCATATTAAGGTACTATTATTCTAAAAATAGTCCAAATATTATATGCTTCCTACATAAAATTACAAAAATTAAGCACACATATCAATTAATTGAATATTGAATGTACTTAATTAAAAATTACAAGGACCAAAATTATAATTGACTAATAATTGAGGGACCGCAAGAGATATAATCCCTTTACTATTTTTTCGGTTTAATAATTGGTAATCAAATGTTTACATGGTGGGATTTTTCTTTTATATTTTCTAGTGTGAAATTTAAAGAATGGTAAAGTGACAGCTAATGAGTGACGTGTCCTAACTCGGACTAGAGATTTGATATTTCTGTTATTTATGTTTTTTGACCAATTTAAAGACATAATTCAATTATTTTAGTGTGTTAAAAAATAATTTTATGATTTAACCGGCATAATGGGTAAAACTCAGTGATCATACGTGTAACTGAAGCGTACCCTTCTAAAGGTATATTTAAAAGTGTCATAAAACAATATTCTTTTTCCGATAAACTTTTCCAAAAAGCTGTCCAGCGGAGAAATCAACAAAACAAATGCCATATTAAATTTTGTAAAGTCTGAAATTATGTATTTAAAAAAAAAAAAATCGATCTTCTGTTGGTTAATAAGGAACTAACTCAACTCATTATGAGAGAAAAATAGTAATAGAATTAAGTTTTATATAGTGATTGTATAATTTCTGTTGCATACTATCAATGTAGTTTAACACGCAATAATTAGTTAATTGTTATTTTTATAAGGTTAAGAATCAATATTGATCGTAAAGAGTACTGACTGTTTAATTACCTAATAAATTATATAATTGTAAAAATATCTTTTACTGGCCAGCGCATCTATTAGAGGGGCAGAGATTTTGAATCATTTGAAGGGGAGGGAATGGAACTGTGATGACCCAAAACATAAGTCGGCCATAATGACACCTATGATGGAACTATGCTAGCCAAACAATCATATATTTACATAATGTTATCATAAATTCAAAAATTGTTTCAAATATTTCATAAACATCTTTAATTTTCAAAATTTCACGCAAGACCAATTGAAATAAATAGTCTAATTACTACCCCAAGAACTAGAGTCAATCTGTTATGAGCATTTGTCACGACCTGGTTTACCCTCCGGAAGGTATCGTGACAGCACCTAGTCTCTACGACTAGGTAAGCCTGAATCTTGTGGAACAATATAGATAACAAAAATAAAGACAGAAAGAAAAACATAAGTAGACATAACATAGCCGCTCGGCATGTACAAATATAACTTCTCAAAAACGGAAACGTCACATCTAGTCACAAGCTCTGTACTAACATAGCTCTATACAATGAAGAAACAGAAATACATAAGATGTCTTTGTCTAAAACTAGAATAGAAGGTGACTCGTAAGATTCTGCGGACGCGATAGAATTACTTTGCGGTCTCCTCTAGGCAACTACACGACCCATAGCCACGGAGTTGCATACTGGTACCTGGATCTGCACACGAAAAATATGTGCAGGAAAGGGCATGAGAACACAATTGGTACCCAGTAAGTGTCAAGCCTAACCCCAGTCAAGTAGTGACGAGGTCAGGTTAAGACTCTACTGGATTTTCATAAGTAAAACATCTTAAAATAGTACAGAAGGATATAAATTCTAAGGTAAACAATAGAAATGCATAATCCGAAAGTAAAACAGCAGAAGGGAGCCCTTGGCTCAGCACAAGTATCACACGGTGATATCTTCCGGGATACGTCCAGTAGTTCCAAATGAAAAGATGCAGTACAGTGGGAAAGCTCTCGGAATACGTCCGTCGTCCCAATTTAAATATACCGTACAGGGGGAAAGCTCCTGGAATACTTCCGTAGTCCCAATTTGAATATGTAGTACTGGGGGAAAGCTCCCGGAATACGTCTGTAGTCCCAATTTAAATATGCAGTACATGGGGAAAGCTCCCGAAATACGTCTGTAGTCCCAATTTAAATATGCAGTACATGGGGAAAGCTCCCGAAATACGTCTGTAGTCCCAATTTAAATATAAAAATGCAAATGAATGCCATACAGGGTTTATTTAAACAGTTCAGGAAAAAATTCACAGGCAAGGAAATGATAAGACTAACTAAACATAGTGCACATAGTATCAAATTGGAATTCGGGTAAAAACAGGTAGACATGTTTCTTCGAAATCTAAAGTACACAATTAGCACATTTATGGCAATGAGGTTTGGAACACTTGGGCCCATCTGTAGGATCCTAATAGAATAGCTTCTTATTTGGCACGCAAACTGATTAGCATTGACAGATTTTATTGATTGCAAAATCCTACAGGCAGGATATCTATGTGATAAAAAATAGTTTCTTAATGTGGTTATTATAACCTACAAAGTTTGCCTACTGATTTTAGCATAATACGGTTAAGCCTACCATCATAGTATCTAAGTGTTTTGTGCGATAGTAAACATCGGCAAGTAACAGAAACAACCTTAGAATTATTTATTTTTTAGTCATATAAGCATGTTTTCTAGTGAGGATAACAACACAATAAGCAATCATAAATAACAATTAACACATGCATGCAGGCATTCTATAACTTGATCCAGTTTTAGATCCTATAGGCATGATTTCTATAGTTTGAACAGTTTTAGATCCTATAGGCATGATTTCTATAATTTGAACAGTTTTAAAATCATATAGCCATGATTTCTACAATCTGGACAGTTTTGAATCCTATAGAACTGATTTCTATAATCTGAATAGTGTTGAATCCTATAGACCTAATTTCTATAATCTGAACGATGTTGAATCCTATAGACATGATTTTTATAATATGAACAAAACAGTATGCAAGCAAGAATTCACACACACATTGGACCATACCATTTCTATAGGCATGGTTTGTAACAGAATATAATCAAGCCAAGAATTGAGCCTATGGACATGGTTGCCAGCGCATAATAACTGAATACAATAAATATACAAGCATGATTTCCAACATATAGCATTCAACATCACAACATTAATCCTATATGAAGGATTTCTACCCCACTTTATAGCAAATATAAAATATGAACCCTTTCCCATTTTACTAATACCCAAAAATTGTTATTACAAATGATTATTATAGAACAGAATTTAATGAATGAATTACAAAGTAAGTAAATTTATAGGGAGCCTACAGTAGGCCCAAATACACCTGGACATGCTAGGCCTTCAACTCATAGTAGCTCCTAAAGCCCATGTTCATGGATACACAATAACCAGTAATGAATGATTCACCCATACCTCAAGGATAAGCATACAGAACCCAAATCTCTAGTGTGTCTGAGTTCCCAAGGGCTTTAAGAACCCAGGGCAGTGCTCACACTAGAGAAATTGATCAGAAATAGTTCAATGAAGACTAGGGACCAAATCCTAGTGTGTCAGAGTTCACAAGGGTCTCACATGGACCCTGAGCAGTGCTCACACTAGGGAGGCCAGAGGACAGAACCTAAATAGCTTTAGCTTTCAGCTAGCAAAGAGTGAGGATTTAAGTGGATCATATAGAGTAGGATGGGATTAGGATAGATTAGGAAATTCACTTAGGGGCAGAGTCACATATAGGACATGTACAACCAAATAGCAAACAAATTTGAACCTAAGCATATTTAATCAAGTTTTAGGAATTAACAAAGTCACATGCTAATATGGTTAGTTCATAAACATGTTCACAGCGATATCAGAGATTTTAGATCAGACTAAGTGCTAGAAAAGAAACACATTTATTAGCAGTAGGAACTGATAAAGACAATTTAGTAGAGGTATCATGACACAGTGAGAACAGAACTACACAGGCCATAACAAGTTCAACAAACAAACATTATAAATTTGTTAAGGCTCATATTTATATATTGTTAACCAGTCCTTAGAAAAAGGTATGAAAGCATGTTTATAACAAACTTAACCCTAAAAGATATTCATCAATAAAACAGAATTAGGTAGATTTCATTAATCAATTCCAAACTAAGTTCAACATGTCTTAACTACAAGCATTTAGAGTAACATGGTCTAATAGTAGTAACACATTGATCAAGTAAACATAATGAAATGGCAGAGGATTCAATAACTCACCAGTTAAGATGAAACCGGGAAAAAAAGAATCCAACAGTATAGCAGATATCACCAAACGGAAGCAAAAACTTGAAGATTTCTAGCCTTGGCTTTCAGCCGGCCAAGAATCAAAATACAGAATAATATTGCTCAAGAGAGCAAGAGTACACAACTTTTGGTATATTAGTAGTGAAAAGGTTTTTGAACTCTGAATCTTTTTTTTTTCCAAAGGGGAGTGGGGAGGGGTTCAAATAGTACTGTGATTGAACATATAAACATGGAAATAATTAGTCAAACACTAGAAAGGAAAGCACTTAAAAATCAGTAAGGAAGAAAATATTTAAAACCTTAATTTTTAGGTAAAATACACAAATCAGCAGAAATAAAAGGCAAAGAGTCGCATGCTTCATAGAATAAGATGAATATACACAAGAAAATTATTCAGAATCAAATAATCGAACCAGATTTGGTTCGATTTAAAAGAATCTAAAACCCCAAATTTAGGGTACGTACAAATCAGCAGAAAATAACAGATTCACACTATGCATATAGACAAGACAACATTCAAAATTACAGAATCGAATTATATTTGGTTAGATCTAGAAGAGATCTGAAACCCTAGTTTTAGGGTAAGTAAAAAAATCACAAAGATACACAGAGATTCATAAAGATCCATACCATAAAAGAGCAAGAACGAACAAATACGGAAAAGGTCAAGGAACTGAACCAGTTTTGGTTCGAAGTTGAAGAGATCCGCTTGCCATGTTTAGGCAAGAGGTATATTGAAAGTTCTAGTACCAAAGGGAAGTAAAATATGGCAAGAAACAACTAGGTAATCCCATGTCCGGTGGGATTAGGAGAGAAGATTGGGGGGAGACGGCTAGGGTTTAGGGCAGAGGGGTGAGAGCATTCGAAGGCGACAGGTGAAGGGAAATGGTTAGGGTAAGGGGGGTTTGTTTAATTTAAAAAGGGGAAAGGGATGTGGGTCGTTGATCTTGAAAGATCAACAAATGGGATTTAAAAGTGACTGGGGCGAGTTAAATTAGACGGGTTCATGGGGATTGGGTTAATTGATTGGGCTGGGGGTTATTGAGCTGGTGTATGGGGTATTGGGCTAGGTATTGGGTCCGAAATTAATTAGAAATTTAGGCTAATTTTTAAGTACCCAATTTTAATCAAATAAATAATTTATAAAAGTAATATATAAATAACAAAAATATCATTTGTTCCTGAAAATGATTTAAAATAATTACTTACAATTATAAAATGTAAAAAATTAGTTTTGTAAAAAATAATGTAGTATCGCATGCATATAGGCTATTACTGCAAAAATATACCATTTAGCAAAAATGTAATTGCAATTATAAAAAATGCACTGAAAATATTTAGAACTCCATATTTATAAATTTAGATGAATAAATCATCATAAAAATAATTTTTAGGGTAATTATTGGATATTTATATAATAAAATACAGAAATAAATTAATTTAATGCCTTTAAAAATTATGAGAATTATGAAAAGTACTTGTGTATCCTTGTAAATTAGATGATGATGCATATTCACTATTTTGAAATATATATATATATATATATATATATATATATATATATATATATATATATATATATATATATATATATATATATATATATATATGAGGGAAAAATTAGGTATCAGCAACTTCCCCTCTTTACCCGGAAATGATGAAAGAGTTATCGGGTAAAGAAATGATGACCGATTTTGACCGGATGGGGTGATTTGAAAAACATAGGCCGCACTCTGGTCTCTGAGTTGCCTACATATGCCTGATTTTACAAGAATCAGGCCATGTGTAGTTTTTTATCCGATGGTGGAATAAACCGATGAAGTTTTTGTAAGAGCAGACAAAATATTCTGGATAGGACAAATCAGGATTGATAATGGTTACGGTTATTAGAGTAGGCATCAGGTGAGGATGGTTAACAGATGGTGATCGGTTACGTTTGAAATAATTGAAGGATATGAACGTTGAATGGAAACTAGAGCGAAGACTGCTACCGTTATGAGAACAGTTATCTACCGGATTACCTGCAAACTCAATATATGATGCATGCATATAGATTATCGCATAAATTGAAACATGATGCAAATTCCCTTTGGACCATGGAGATCGTCTTTGGACGGTGAGGATGACTTCCTTAGACCATGACATCCCGGGCCATGAATTGTGCGGTAAAGGATTTGCAGACCATGAAATGATGTTCTCGGGCTATGAATATGGTGCCTCTAAACTATGACGCCTTTGAATAATGATGTGCAATATTGAGAGATCCTCAGGACATGGCATGGTGTCTTCCGGCTATGAGTATGATGCCTTCAGACTATGACGCCTTTGGAAAAATTTGCTATATATTAGCTAATGAGATGCAGAGACATGATGCTTAAGATAAAACAAGACAGAGCTTAGTCTTGTGTAGAGTTGGGAGCAGAGCTTAGTCCCGAGACAAGAGAATAACGCAAGGTTTAGAGTAGAGCAACATTTGTGGTTATGAAAGGAGAGACAATGTTTAGTCTCGTGCAATGGGAAGGCCATGCTTAGCCTTATGCAGTTAAGGAGGCAGGTCTTAGCCTCATGCAAGATTCGAGATAGTTCTTAGTCTCATGCAAATGGGAAGGCAGTTCTTATCCTTACGCATTTGAGGAGGCAGGGCTTAGCCTCATTCAAGATGGAGACAGTGCTTAGTCTCGTGCAAGGGGAAGGCGGGGCTTAACCTTATGTAATTGAGGAGGCATGGCTTAGCCTCATGCAAGATGGAGAAATTTCTTAGTCTCATGCAAGGGGAAGGCAGAGCTTAGCCTTGTGCAATTGAGGAGGCAGGGCTTAGCCTCATGTAAGATGGAGATAGTGCTTAGTCTCATGCAAGGGGAAGGCAGAGCATAGACTTATGCAATTGAGGAGGCAGGGCTTAGCCTCATTCAAGATGGAGACAATGCTTAGTCTCATGCAAGGGGAAGGCATAACTTAGCCTTATGCAATTGAGGAGGCAGGGCTTAGCCTCATGCAAGATGGAGACAGTGCTTAGTCGCATGCAGAGGAAGGCAATGCTTAGCCTTATGCAGTTGAGGAGGCAGGACTTAGCCTCATGCAAGATGGAGACAATGCTTAGTCTCATGCAGGGGATGGCAATGCTTAGCCTTATACAGTTGAGGAGGCAGGGCTTAGCCTCATGCAAAATAGAGACAATGCTTAGTCTCATGCAGGGGAAGGCAATGCTTTGCCTTATGCAGTTAAGGAGGCAAGGCTTAGCCTCATGCAAGATAGAGACAGTGCTTAGTCTCATGCAAGGGAAGGCAGAGCTTAGCCTTATGCAATTGAGGAGGCAGGGCTTAGCCTCATGCAAGATGGAGACAATGCTTAGTCTCATGCATGGGAAGGAAATGCTTAGCCTTATGCAGTTGAGGAGGCAAGGCTTAGCCTCATGCAAGATGGAGATAGTGCTTAGTCTCACACAGGGGAAGGCAATGCTTAGCCTTATGCAGTTGAGGAGGCAAGGCTTAGCCTCATGCAAGATGGAGACAATGCTTAGTCTCATGCAGGGGAATAAATGATAAGTGATAGCGGAGTGATTCTTAGCTATGGATGAGTTCGGTAGCCTTCTTGTTGTGAAGACATTGATTCTAAGATGTGCACGTACTGGCTACTATCTCTTGTTCCTACATTCAAAGAAAAATCATGAATTTTTCAGGGGAGGTTGGTTCGTGCCTTTTTCTACTTGCTTTGCGTTGAAATTCTGCTCGAGTCACCATGGGTAGCATTTGGCTAAAAATAAAGTTTCGAAAAATACGTATGCATAGTTATTCAAAATACAATATGCAATTTTAAATATTGGTGAGATGACCCAGAAACTGCGACATTATCAGATACATTGCGACCTTCTTGCCATAGAATTTTGAGGGTCCTTCTCAAAATTCTACCCCAGTTATCTAGACGAATTTTTGGTTATTCCGCATATGGTGTCGTTGGCTGATCTTTCTTCAGAATTTTGAGGGTCCTCCTCAAAATTGTGCCTCGGTTTGCGATTATGGGGAAAATGAAAATTTTAGTACTGTGACCGAACCCAAGGGGCTGCCTACGTATCCCCTCTTAAACGGAAATCAGGTCAAGCGTAGTTCAATTACATCATATGAAGAAATGCAAACAGTTTAAACATAGTATCTTTTGACTGCATCTGAGTTGATAGGCGTTGGCCAAATTTCTCCATCCATCTCTGCGAGTATGAGTGCTCCTCGTGTTAGTACCCTATGAACCATATAAGGCCCTTTCCAATTGGGTGAGAATTTCTCTTTGGCTTCATCCTGATGTGGAAAGATCCATTTCAGCACCAGCTGCCCAGGTGTGAACTGTCTACGTTTGACCCTTTTGTTGAAAGCTCTAGACATTCTGTTCTGATAAAGCTAACAATGACACATTGCATTCATTCTTTTCCCATCTATGAGGGCTAATTTCTCATAGCGGCTTCTTATCCATTTTGCATCACTGAGTTCAGTTTCTCGTATAATTGTCAAAGAAGGAATTTCTACCTCGGCGGGGATGATGGCTTCAGTACCGTGATCAATAGGTAAGGAGTTGCCCCGGTTGACGTGCGGACTGTGGTACGGTATCCCAATAAGGCAAATGGTAACTTCGCATGTCCCTGACAAAATTTGCGACGACTTTCTTGGTTACAACTTTGTAAGATGTAGCTTCAACCCACTTTGTGAAATAGTCGATGGCCACTAGAATGAACCTGTTCCCGTTTGAAGCAATGGGCTCGATTGGTCTAATGACATCCATTCCCCAGGCAGCAAAAAGCCAAGGTGCGCTTGTTGCATTAAGTTCATTTGAAGGTACCCGTATTATATCTGCGTGTATCTGGCACTGATGACATTTATGGACATACCGGATGCACTCTATTTACATAGTCATCCAAAAGTATACGGCTCTGAGTATCTTCTTGTTTAGGATGAAACCATTCATATATGGGCTGCATTCTACGGCGTGTATCTTGTCGCGCCCCCCTTTTTTCCTCGCACGAGTTAGGTACGCGAAGATCGGGTTTCATGATATTCTGGACAACTCCTTAAAGGAAAAGGTTTAGAGAAGAGTCGTCACCTAACGATTTTGTGGTGCGTTAGGGCACCTAGAATAATTAATTCATAAACTAGTTTGCATTACTAGAGATTGGGTAAGGGCTTGAAATTATCCCAAGGGAAAGGTATAAGGCACCCCTCGAGATCCACAACTGTGGGTCCCAGCCAAGTAGTTTTGTGAATTTGGACAGTAAACAAATGACAAGCAAGGCTCACGTAAGAGGGCATTTTAAGTAAATACCGAAATTATTAAAAGGAATTTAAAGAATAGCGAAGTAAAATCATTTGAATGAAAATGTCCTAGGGTTTAAAGCAATATGGATCACATCAATGCAATACCCGGTATGTCACTCGTCGAAGAGGGGATACACGTGGTATTAGCGCACCGGTCATCATATAAATATTCTACCCTTCCCCGCCCCGCTAAGGTATTTAAAACGCGTGTGTTGGTTTCGAAGCTTATTGCGTGCTGTTTACCCGTCCCGTTCTATAAGTCCCAGAGGATTTTTAGGACTACTAATCCTATAAGGGGAGTACTAGGCTGAACCCATAGGTTTCAAAGGTAAAATTTTAAGCGACAGGTAGCAAAACAGTTAGGACTTGCACATATGGGATACACGTAAACAGTTACAAGGCTCACATATCCCTCCCCAAATAAGCACGTAAATAGCACATCTCAAACACAACAAAGGTCTCAGAGTCAGAACTTAAAGCGGGAGATCTGAGTGTGAAAACAATAGATTTCAATGAGTTTTAGCAAAGGAATGAATGAGTTTTTTTTATTTAAAAAAAAAAAAAATCAGTAGCAGGATTTTTAAAACAGAGTGATTTGCATGTATTTCAGAAAGAAAGAGTACATGATTTTGAAAATCCAGCAGTTTGTAGGTAAATCAGGAGTTTTGAGCATGGGAATGGTGACATGCAACAAGGTTTTAATGAATTTCAGAAAAGACTGGTCGGTTTTGAGAACCATTTTCTATAATAAACAGGCAACACATAAAATAGTTGATTTTTTGTTTTAATAAACATTAAGCCTAAGGTTTGCCTAGGCGTCTGAACATACGTTGATTACTTATTTTACGAAGTCAGTGAAATGCAGGTATTTAAACTTTGTTTTAAAAGATATGTGATGAGAATGAAAATCATATAGGCATATTGAAGATGTAGCCGATTTTAGGTTTTTAGGAAGAGAATGCAGAAAAATATTTTTAGTTGTTGCAACACATTTTCACAAAAGATACAGGAATTCGATTTTAATTATTGAGTCTAACACATGCTTTCTAGGCGTTCAATTGAGTACTTAGCCCAAACTTTAAAAATAGACATGCTGAAGTAAATCCTAAGATACATGGTTTCTAATGCAAATAATGATAATGCACCTAGAAACAGGATATCTATATGTAGGTTATGCATGCAAAGGCAGTTCTTGAAACAGTTATTTATAACAGAATTTTTTAAGAAGCATTAGTCAATATCTAGCATGGATATGAGGAGATGCATACACAAGTAGGCCTAAAACATGATATCTAATGTAAGTATGTCCTAAACAGGATTGCTATTGCGCACAGAGGTAAAATAAACCATAAATCATGTATTCTACCCAAAACTACACTAAGCATGCGTAATCCCAACCCTTTTCACTATCCAGCCCCCAAACTGTTTTGCAAATATTATTACAGACCAATATCGCATAAATTGCACAACTGAATAAAGGAAAATCAAGAAGCTATACTATAGGGAGCCTAACAGTAGGCCCAAATACCAGATCCACTTGCCATATGCCATGTCCTTCAACCCAAGTGTGTCATAGTCTCCAAGGACCTCAGAAGATCCTGGACCGTGCCTCACACCCAGGTACCCTATCCAAGGATGAGTAAGTGCAGTGTAGAGTGCCAGCCTTGTGTGTCCAAGTTCAATGGGTACTCAAGGTCCCCAAAGCAATGCTCACACAAAGGGGGGCAGAACCTAGAGTCTAAGTAGTGATAGGTGCTTGCAGTTTTAAAGGATAATTTGAGTTTGAAAATAGTAGTTTAAAACAACACTTTGAGAAATAATTTTAGAAGAGTAGTAAAGGAGCTTAACAGAGAAGCAATACAACTGCAACCCATAGGCAAAAGGATTTATGAAAGAGAAAACACAAACAGAGGTAAGGGACTGGGAACAGATAACACTAAACAATTAGAGTGAGGGAGAGTTTACAATTATCACATGATTACCAGATAGTTGTCACATACAGAGGATCAGGATTGCATAACACACAAGTAGCAGGAGAGGCAGATTTACAGTATATAGAGTTAAGCAGAAGGTGAGAACAAGTAACAACAATCAGGTTAGGGGAAGAAGTATCAACTTGTGAACACATAAGCATGCTGGAGACATATCAGACTTAAAGGAAAAGAAAAAAAAATAGTAGGGGTATGCTAAAGACATAATTACAGGGAATCGCATGAAAGCAAGATACATATTCAAACATAACAAAAGGGGATACATGATGGGGATTAAGCTAATTACATGGTAGACAGTAGAACCATGTGCTAAAGCACATAATGATCAATAGGTAAAGAGACAAAAACTGGAGCATATTGTGTATAGGTACTATAAAACTAAATCCGAAAACATACCAGTCAAAGGATAGAGAACAACAAGGTGTAGGAGATGCACAACAACAACAGTATGCAGAGTGAGAGAGAGCAAGTAGTATGCAGAATAAGAGCAGCAGTAGTATGCAGAAGCACGAGAGCAGTAAAGATTACTCAGTCTTGGATTTTAGCCGACTGAGTAGTCAACAATAGATGCAAAGAGCAGGAAGGGATGTCTATGAAAGCACAGGGAAGTTCAGAGTAATGTGTGTGTGTGTCAGTGATGTTGTTGATGAATATTAGTGTATTGTTGTGTGAATCTCCGTGTTTGTGAAGAGGGAAGACATGTCTTTATATAGTTTTGAAAACGAATAGTGCATAGGCAAATTATGGAAATAACAATCAATCAATACCAATCAAGACAACTGGACTCCTTTAATAAACAAGTCTAGTTCAAACGGTCAGTCAAGGTAAAATAAGGAAAAGAAATCAGTATAATTAAGGCTGATTCTGTTAAATTAGAGCAAAGAAATCACGTAGTGCATAAATAAAGCCAAGTACATAGTGTATAATTAAGGCAAGTTGAACTAACCATGTAGTTATAAAGTAAAAATAGGGTATCAGTTTAAAAATCAATTGAGGGGATCTCGAATTCAATTGCAATCACAGAGAATCCAAGATACATAAGGAAAGCAATCACATGAATATGGAAAGAATTCAAAATTAGTACAGAATTACAGAGGGAATACACAAGATCATGTATTTAAGGAAAACATCACAAGCTCGGGGATTTTTACACAAAAGTCAGTATAAAATCAATAGGCAGAAACCAGTAAGGTAAAGGCTGGACCTATTAGACGTTTAGACAGCAGTCACAGGTCAACACAAAGAGATACTCATAGAATCAACAGGAAGAGGTCATAACAATGAATCAGAGCCAGAGTTACAGAGAACACATGAATGCACATAGTCGAATACTAAAGACCAACCTAGAACACTAGGGTTTCAGCAATAACAGTTCAAACAACAAGAAATCATGAGATACTCGTTTAAATACAGTAGAGATAGCTAAAAATAGAAAGAAGAACTATTTTTTAAAACAGGGTTAAGAAACCCTAGTTTCTGAAATTGTTAAAAAAAGAAATTTCCCGGAGAAAAACATAAAGAAGCTTCATAATATTGTAAATATAGAACGGATCTTAAAAGAAAAATCTAAGATATAGAGGATTAGGGTTTCGTGGAACCTAGAAAGAGGGAAAACCTCATAGATGGCACCGATTTAGGCCGGAGAGACTATAAAACTTACTCAAACAGCCGGGGAAAGGCCAGAAAGTGGCAAGAGGCCCAAAGGAGGTGAGCGAACCGCTCCAGGTTCGTCTGAAGAACTCAAGATATCACTGAGTAGGTGAGAGACATATAGATGGCCAGGAGATGATAGAGAATCAAGGTTCCGGTCAGAATCCACCGGAGAAGACGACCAGAACCCCATCGGAGAAGATGAAGTCCAAGAGACTTCTAGAGAGTTGTAGAGATAGAGAGAGGCAGAGAGAGATGAGAGATGAGAGATGAAGCGTCTCGAAGAGAAATGAGACCGGGGGAGGGGGGTTAGGTGAGAGATATTTTAGGAAGATTTGATGTGGATCGTTGATCAGATTTGATCAACGGTCAAGATCTAGTCTTAGGTGGGCCGGGTGTGAATTGGTTTGGGCTGGGTAGGAGTTAAAATCTGATGGGTTGGGGTTTGAATGTGGCTAGGATTTAAATATGAATAAGCTAGATGTTAAATACCCAATTTGGATAGGATAATTAATTAATTAAAATGGCTAATAATTGTAAAAAGTGAAATTAAAACCAAATAAATCAAATTAGGACAATTAAAAAAATTTAAAAATGATTAGTTATTTATTTAGAAAAGGTATAAATGCGTATTTGTTCTATTATTGCAAAAATGCTGAAATTAACTAAATAGTGCCAATATTGGCTAATTTGTGAAATAATTAAATCCTAAGGGAATGAAAAATAGGATATGAATATTATATTGAGTGAGAGAATGATTTGAAATTATTTATAACATCGTTTATGCATAATTATGAATAATTATGGAACATAAAAATATTAAATAAACAGGAAAATAATTTGATAAAAATACGGAAAATTATGGAAACATATCGATTACTGTAGAGAGTGATTTTGAAGGTATATGTGCTAATTTGAAAAATAGTCTGGGAAAAAATTGGGTGTTAACATATCTCTTCAAGCAGTTTGGAGGCTTCTTTGGCGTCAACACACCGTAATAGCCCTAGATCAGGAGTTCTTCTATACATAATTCATCCTTTTTGAAAGAAATTGTTGGACAACCTCCGAAGTGTGCGTTTCTGGGTGTGGCTTGCATGCACTGGATATTCTCCTTTCGTCAAATATTCCCTGATATCATAGAACCATGGATTCCCATCTGTTTCTTCTTCAACATGAGCACAGTAAGCTGGTCGATTATGAATTCTTACCGGAATGGGATTGATGAAATTCTTGTCTGGGTGTTGTATCATGGAGGACAAAGTGGCCAGTGCATCAGCGAATTCATTCTGGATTCTGGGGACATGTCGGAACTCTATCTTCGTGAATCTCTTCATCATTTCTTGTACGTGATGCAGATATGGTAGTATCTTGGTGTTCTTTGTAGCCCACTCCCCTTGTACCTGGTGTACCAACAAGTCTGAATCACTAATCACTAGCAATTCCTGGATATTCATGTCGACAGCCAAATTGAGCCCTAATATGCATGTTTCATACTCTACCATATTGTTGGTGCATGGAATCCTGAGTTTTGCGGACACCAGGTAATGTTGATCGGTTTCTGACACCAAAACGGCTCCGATACCGACTCCTTTGAAATTTTCAGCTCCATTGAAAACATTCTCCAACCTTCATAGGCTTCAGCAATATCTTCTCCTACGAACGACACTTCTTCATCAGGAAAATACGTTTTCAGTGGTTCGTATTCTCCTCTTATAGGATTTTCCGAAATATGGTCTGCTAATGCCTGTCCTTTAACTGCCTTCTGAGTTACATAGATGATATCAAATTCTCTCAATAATATTTGCCATTTGGCTAGCTTTCCTGTAGGTATAGTCTTCTGAAAGATGTACTTCAAAGGATCCATCCTCGATATGAGATATGTGGTGTAAGCACAGAAGTAGTGCCTCAGTTTCTGGGCTATCCATGTCAGAGCACAGCAAGTGCGTTCTAGCATAGAGTACCGTGCTTCGTAGGGTGTGAACGTTTTGCTCAGATAATATATGGCCTGCTCTTTTCTCCCTGTCTCGTTATTTTTTCCCAAGACACAACCGAAATCCCCATCTAGTACGGAAAGTTAGAGTAGTAGTGGTCTACCAGGCTCTGGCGGAACTAGGACTGGTGGTGTGGACAAGTATTCCTTGATTTTGTCAAAAGCCTTCTGACAGCCTTCAGTCCAACTGGTGGCGACATCCTTCTTTGACATTTTGAAAATTGGCTCACATATTACAATTGATTGTGCTATGAAGCGGCTGATATGGTTGAGACGCCCCAAGAAACTCATCACGTCATTCTTGTTCTTTAGTGGTGGTAAATCCTGGATAGTTTGACCTTTAACGGGTCTAACTCAATTCCTCGGCGGCTGACAATTAACCCTAACAATTTTCTGGCAGGAACTCCAAAGGAACATTTTGCGGGGTTGAGTTTGAGATTGTACTTTCGCGGCCGGTCAAAGAACTTTCTCAAATCTGCTTTGTGATCTGCGGACTTCTTGGATTTGATGATGACGTCATCCACATATACCTCGATCTCCATGTGTATCATGTCATGGAAAATGGTTGTCATGTCTCTTGTGTAGGTGGCCCCAACATTCTTTAAACCAAATGGCATCATTTTGTAACAGTACACTCCCCACGGTGTGGTGAAAGCTATTTTTCTGCGCCTTCTTCGTCCATCCAAATCTGATGATAACCCGCGAAGAAATCTATAAAGGATTGGAGCTCATGCTTGGCATAATTATCGGTCAGAATGTGTATATTTGGTAGTGGGAAATCATCTTTGGGACTCGCTCTATTTAAATCCTGAGAGTCGACACACACCCTGACTTTCCCGTCTTTCTTCGGAACTGGCACGATGTTGGACAACCAAGTTGGATATTCAACTACCCTGAGGACGTTAGCTTTGATATGCTTGGTGACGTATTCCTTGATTTTTAGACTCATGTCTGGTTTGAACTTTCTGAGTTTCTACTTCACCGGTGGGCACATTGGATTGGTAGGTAGCTTGTGAACCACTATGGATGTGCTCAACCTGGTCATATCGTCATACGACCATGCGAAAATGTCTTCATACTCTCTTAGGAAACCAGTGTATTCTTCCTTCTCTGATGGAGATAAATGAATGCTTATGCGAGTTTCTTTGACGATTTCAGAATCTCCCAAGATGACTATCTCAGTTTCGTCCAGATTGGACTTAGGTTTGTTCTAAAAATTCTCAACTTCTCTGACAATTTCCTCAGGTATCATATCCTCTTCTTTTATCTTTTCTGAGTCATTATCCTTATGTTGCGTTGTCTCATTACATGTCACGGTCTTTGGTTCATCAAGATAAGAAATACTAATGCTGTAGAGAGAAAGATATGAAAGATAATAATAATAAAGCATCAAGCCATTGATAAGTATAGCTGCAGAGCCCCAGATAGAGGTTGATGAAGGGGTTCCAGCTCAAACCGTTCCAGCGGGACCAACTCAGGTCCTAGAGGGGTTTATTGCTACCCCGGTGCTTCAGGATATTTTGGTCCAATTCATAGGCATTATGGAGAGTGTAGCCCATACTGGCGCATTCCCTATGGCAGCAATCGTATCTCAGGCTGGAGGAGGGGTTCAGACTCCTTCTACCTACACTCCTGATCATACTACTCCTAAGATTCAGACCCAAGCAGCCAATCCAGTTGGGGTAGTTCAGCCAGTTGGTGCAGCACCGCTTGTTGATGGTGCAACTATGTCCTTATATGCTTTGTGGAGACTGGACATGTTTTTCAAGCTTTTACCTGTTCATTTCAGTGGTGCTACTTCAGAGGATCCTTAGGAATATCATGATAGTTGTCATGAGGTTCTTCGGAACATGGGTATTTTGGAGACCAATGGGGTCGACTTTGCTACTTTTCAGATGATTGGTTTCGCCAAGAAATCGTGGAGGGATTATTTGTTGACTAGACCAGCTGGGTCACCTGCTTTCACTTGGGATCAATTTTCACATCTCTTTTTGAGGAAGTTTTTTCCTATTACTACAAGAGAGGAGAATCGTCGTCAGTTTGAGCGACTTCAGCAGGGCAGCATGACTGTCACCTAGTACGAGAATCGTTTTGTGGATTTGTCTCGACATGCTCTCTCTCCCTTGTTACCCACACACAGAGAGAGGATCAGACGATTTATTGAAGGCCTTGCTCAGCCCATCAGGTTGCAAATGGCTAAGGAGACAGGGACCGAGATTTCTTTTCAGGATGCGGCCAATGTGGCCAGGAGAGTTGAGACGGTTATCGGGATGGGAGGTCAGGGGGTCAGACAAGAGATCTCTCCATTTCGGTGGTTTCAGCGGTGCCTCATCTGGAGGCGGGGTTTCCTCGAGCAGAGGCTATACTTCTAGCCCATTTCATTCAACACTTCAGGCATCTCATGGTACTTCAGGTGGTCGTGGTTCTCATATGCCTCCTTCTGCTCAGCCAGTCTATAGTAGGGGTGGGCATTCGGTATTTCGGTTAGGTAGTTAAGAATTTCGGTTCGGTATTTCGGTATTCGGTTTATCAATTGTATATACCAAATACCGTACCAAATTATTTCGGTACGGTTCGGTATTTATTATTTTGGTTCGGTACGGTTTCGGTAAAGTATTCGGTTTATGAATTATTCAATTGTGTTATGTGTATACCAAGCGAAAATTAAAATTCTTCCAAATCCAAACGTAGTGCCACACTGCCGTGAGGGGAAACTTTCTCATATGTTGCTGAACCAGAAGTACATTAACTTTACATATCAAAAAACATAAAACATATAAATATACTTGTAAATAAATTTGAAGTAGAAGGACATATGGAAATGTACAAATTGATATAACAACATATTACAACGCATAATTGAGATTTTTACTAGCATGTATTCTTCTAGTTAGTGATATTTTTAAGTTATTGCTCAATCCTTTGAATTAACCGGAGAGATAGAGACACAAGTAGCTGATTTACAAATTCAATATGGAAACAATTCGATCTGTTCCATTTCATATATGTTTATATAAAACCACTAAGTCCATACTAGACTTTCAACTTTCAGTTTATGCCATTATATACACAAAGAAAGAAAAGGGGATAATTGGAATTAGAATAAGAATATTATGTTTCAAGAATTGAGATGACAAAGAGAACAACATAAATGGATTTGTGTATTTATATACGAAGAATTGGTTTCATCTATTTTTTTCACATGCCATACATTTGATTGCCTGGTTCTAACCCAATGTGAAATAGCATAACAATGAAGGGACTTTATGGTATATAGGATAAACAAAGGTATCCCTTTAATTTAATTACGTTGATGGTAATTCGGATTATTTCGTTTTGATTGGGATTTGCAGTGGATATGAGGGGACAAAATGGATTTAGAAATTCCCTGTAGAGTGTAGAAAGCACAAGAATGTCGGGATGGTGTTTACTTACTTATTTGTGTTCTCTGGTGGTTTGGCTCCTTTAGGGAAAGGATTGCGGCGTGAGTGAAGAAGAAGAACTGAAGATGAGAGAGTCGTTGGTTCAACCTAATTTTCTAATTGCTAAAAATTAAAAGGGCCTAACCTAATAGCCTAAGACTAAGAGTACTGGGCTTGGGAAGTTGCGCTTGGGGGGCGACGGGAATGGGAATTAAATTGGGATGGCCGGCTAGGCACTGGGTGGGTAGATATAGGTAGGGTCCAAAATAAATGTCCTTAAAATATTGGTATATTTGGTATACCGAAGTTTTAAAATTGTAATACCAAAAACCAAACCGAAATACTGAAATACCGAAAATTTAATACCGAATTAATTCGGTTCAGTTCGGAATTCGGTTTTTCAGATTTTATTCCCACCCCTAGTCTATAGTGATCCATCAGCTCCTATCAGAGCACCTCCTCTACAGAGTTATTATCGTGGTCAGCCGGCTAGTCAAGGTCAACCTCTATATCAGGAGGGATGTTTTGAGTGTGGTGAATATGGGCATATTTGGAGAACTTGTCCGAGGTATTCAGGTAATCAACATCAGTACCAGGGTTCTCGTGCCATAGTTCTGGCACCAGCTGCAGCACCACCTACCCAACCAGCCAGGGGTAGGGGTCAGGTAGCTAGAGGTAGGGGCCAGATTGTTAGAGGTGGAGGTCAAGCCGCTAGAGGTGGAGGCCACCCCGCTAGAGGTGGAGGTCCACCTATCAGATGTCCTCCCAAAGACGTGGTTTAGGGTGACGGGGCCCAACCCTAGTTATATGAATTTCCATCCAAACCTTAGGCGGAGTCCTTTGATGCTGTTATCACAGGTATCATTTCAGTTTGCAATAGAGATGCTTTAGTTTTATTTGATCTGGGGTCTATTATTCTTATGTGTCATCATATTTTGCCTCATATTTGGTTGTGCCCTGTGATTCCTTGAGTGTCCCTGTTTATGTGTCTACGCTGGTGGGGGATGCTATTATTGTAAAGGGTCTTGAACTTAGTGTGGACCTTCTACTTCTTGATATGGTGGATTTCGACGTCATTTTGGGCATGGATTGGTTGTCACCTTATTATGCCATCTTGGATTGTCACGCCAAGACAATTACATTAGCTTTGCCAGGGTTGCCTCGATTAGAGTGCAAAGGGACTCCTGGTCATTCTTCCAGCAGAGTGATTTCTTATGCCAAGGCTCGTCGCATGGTTGAGAAGGGATGTTTGGCTTATTTGGCTCATATTCATGACTCTGATGCTGAGGTTCCTTCTATATATTCGGTGCGTGTTGTTTGTGAGTTTCTCGAGGTATTTCCTCCAGACCTGTCGGGGATGCCACCCGACAGGGATATTGATTTTTGCATTGATATGTCTACGAGCACTCAACCCATTTCCATTCCTCCATACCGGATGGCTCCACCAGAGTTGAACGAATTGAAAGAGAAGTTGCAAGACTTGCTTGATAAGGGCTTCCTTAAACCTAGTGTCTCGTCCTGGGGTGCACTGATTTTGTTCGTGAAGAAAAAAGATGGATCAATGAGGATGTGTATAGACTACCGGAAGTTGAATAAAGTCACCGTCAAGAATAAATATTTGCCGAGAATTGATGATTTATTTGATCAGCTTCAGGGTGCAAGGGTGTTCTCGAAAATTGATCTGAGATCGGGCTACCATCAGCTGAAGATTAGGGCGTCTGATGTTCCTAAGACAGCCTTTCGGACGAGGTATGGGCACTATGAATTTCTGATGATGTCTTTTGGCTTGATTAATGCCCCAACAACCTTTATGGACTTGATGAATCGGATTTTCAAGCCTCATCCGGACTCCTTCGTAATAGTATTCATTGATGATATTCTAATATACTCCCGCATTCGGGAGGAGCATGAGCAGCACCTCCGGATAGCGCTCCATACTTTGAGGGATAATCAATTGAATACAAAATTTTCAAAGTGTGAGTTCTGGTTAGATTCAGTACCTTTCTTGGGTCACATCGTATCAACATAGGGTATACAGGTAGATCCTAAGAAGATTAAGGCAGTCAAGAACTGGCTTAGATCCACTTCAGCCTCGGAAATCAGGAGCTTCTTTGGTTTGGCGGGTTACTACCGTCGTTTTGTGGAGGGGTTTTCATCTATAGTAGCTCCAATGACTAAATTGACTTAGAAATGTGCCCCATTCAAATGGTCGGACGAGTATGAAGCGAGCTTTCAAAAACTCAAGACAGCCTTGACTTCAGCACCGGTGTTGGTGTTACCATCAGGTTCAGGATCTTTCACGGTATATTGTGATGCCTCTCGTGTTGGGCTCGGAGCGGTATTGATGTAGGAAGGCAGGGTGATTGTATATGCATCTCGACAGTTGAAAGTCCATGAGAAGAATACCCTATCCACGACTTAGAGTTGGCAGCCATTGTTCACGCATTGAAGATTTGGAGGCACTATCAATATGGCGTGCCGTGTAAGGTTTTCACGGATCATCGCAGCCTTCAGTATTTGTTCAAGCAAAAGTACCTCAATTTGAGGCAGAGGAGATGGTTAGAGTTATTGAAAGACTATGACGTCACTACATTGTACCATCCAGGAAAGGCCAATGTGGTGGCTGATGCATTGAGTAGGAAAGCGGTGAGTATGGGCAGCCTTGCATTCATTCCAGTCGGTGAGAGGCCACTAGCTTTAGACATTCAAACTTTGGCTAATCAGTTTGTAAGGTTAGACATTTCGGAGCCCAGCCATGTTTTAGCTTGTACAGTCGCTCGATCTTCCTTATTCGAGCGTATCAGAGATCGGCAGAATGATGACCCTCACCTGATGGTCCTTAGGGACACAATGCGGCACGGTGGTGCCATGCAGGTTATAGTTGGAGATGACGGTGTTTTGAGGATACAAGGTCGAGTGTGTGTGCCTAATGTTGATGGGCTTCATGAGTTGATCCTTGAGGAGGCTCACAGTTCTAAGTATTCTATTCACCCGGGTGCTGCCAAGATGTACCAGGACCTACAGCAGCATTATTGGTGGCAAAGGATGAAGAAGGATATTGTTGCTTATGTGGCTTGTTTCTTGAATTTTCAACAGATAAAGTATGAGCATCAGAGACCCGGTGGCTTACTTCAGGAGATAGAGATTCCTGAGTGGAAGTAGAAGCGTATCACTATGGACTTCGTTGTTGGACTCCCACGAACTCAGAGGAAGTTCGACGCTGTTTGGGTTACTGTGGATAGGCTGAATAAATCTGCACACTTCATTCCTGTGGCAAGTACTTATACTTTGGAGCGGTTGGAAGAGATATACATTCGAGAGATTGTTCTTCTTCACGGTGTTCCCGTGTCTATCATTTATGATCGGGGTACGCAGTTTACTTCGCACTTTTGGAGGGCAGTTCAGCGTGAGTTGGGTACATGGATTGAGTTGAGCATTACATTCCATCCTCAGACGGACGGGCAGTCCGAGCGTACTATTCAGATTTTAAAGGATATGCTCCGCGCTTGTGTTATTGACTTTGGAGGTTCTTGGGATCAATTATTGCCGTTAACAGAGTTTGCCTACAATAATAGCTACCAGTCGAGCATTCAGATGGCCCCCTATGAGGCATTATATGGTAGACCGTGCAAGTCGCCAGTTGGATGGTTTGAGCTGGGAGAGGCTCGATTATTGGGTACAGACTTAGTTCAGGAGGCCTTAGATAAGGTCAAGATTATACAGGATCGACTTCGTGCAGCTTAATCCAGGCAAAAGAGTTATGTCGACTGTAAGGTTCGTGATGTGGCATTCATGGTTGGAGAGAGAGTATTACTTCGGGTATCACCCATGAAGGGTGTTATGAGATTTGGGAAGAAGGGAAAATTGAGCCCTAGGTATATCAGACCGTTTGATATTCTTGAGAGAGTGGGGGAGGTAGATTATAGACTTGCGTTGCCTCCAGGGTTATCCTCGGTTCATCCGGTATTCCATGTGTCTATGCTCTAGAAATGTCATGGTGACCCGTCCCACGTGTTAGATTTCAGTTCTGTCCAATTGGACAAAGATTTGACTTTTGAGGAGGAGCCGGTAGCCATATTAGACCAGCAGGTTCGTCAGTTGAGATCAAAGAGTTACCCTTCAGTTCGAGTGCACTGAAGAGGTCATCCTGTTGGGGCAGCTACTTGGGAGTCCGAGCCGGACATGTAGAGTAGATATCTCCACTTGTTTTCCAGTTCAGGTAATTTTCTATGTTCGTTCGAGGATGAACGTTTGTTTTAGAGGTGGAGATTGTGATGACCCAATGGGTCATCTTAGTAAATTAAGACTCCACTATAGGCTCATTATCCTTAAAAAGACTAATTTTAATTACCTCAATTTGTGTGCGCAGTCCGAGTGTGAATCCGGAAAGCTGTTATGTAATAATATGAGAAATAATAATTTTTGTAATTTAAATTTTTTATAGTTAAATTTGGTTAACATTTTGAGTAAACGGACCCGGATTCGTGTTCCGATGATCCCGGGAGGTCCGCAGTAAAATATGGGACTTGGGCATATGCCAGGAATTGAATTCTGAGGTCCTTAGCTTTAGGAATTAATTTTTGAAGAAAATTATTTTTGATGAATTTAATGATAAAGAAAAGAATTAATGCTTTGAACTCATTGGTATCGGGCCCGTATTTTGATTCCAAATCCTGGTACAGGCTTATTATGACATTTACATCATATCTGTGAAATTTGGTTAGAATCGGAGTTGATTTGACGTGATTCGGACATCCGGTTGAGAAATAGTGAAATTGAAGTGTTCTTAAGAAAAATCATGAGTTTTGAGGTTAAATTCGTAGTTTTAGATGCTATTTTTGTGATTTGATCGCACGAGAAAGTCCGTATGATATTTTTAGACTTGGGTGTATGTTTGGTTTGGAGCCCCGAGGGCTCAGGTGAGTTTTGGGTAGGCTACAGAGTGTTTAGACTTAGAAAAGCTCAATTGTGCATCTGGTGTATGTCACCAGGCCTCTGATCTCGCAATTGCGAAGTCTGCAGGTGTGGGAAATGCGATGACTTTGTCGCAATTGCGAAGAAGGCATATGAAGGCCATCCTCGCAAATGCGACGCACTGGCCAAAATTGCGAAGGCCTCCATATGTCGCAAATGCGACATTTTCATCGCAAATGTGAAGGCAACAGTAACTTCGAAGGGTTCGCAATTGCAAATCCCTTATCACAATTGCGATAACTGCAGCCTGTTAAGTGGGATTTTAGACATAATTTTCACCCATTTTTCAACTCCCTCAAACCCTAAACCTCCATAGGCGATTTTCAAAGACCCAAACTTCTCCAAATCATAGGTAAGTGATTTCTAACTAATTCCTTTCAATCTCTTACTACTTTTAACAAGATTTCAACCAAAAATCTACAACTTTCATGGTAAAATTTGAGATTTTTTGGTAGAACTTAGGAATTTCAAAATTTGGGAATTTAGACCTCGAATTGGGTAAACGGGTTTTGGTCCGAACCTCGAGTTGAGACTAAGCGAGCCCGGGGTCGATTTTTGTCTTTTGATAGGAAAATATAGGAAAACAATAGTTTTTCATTAAAGTTACTTCCTTTAGCAATAATTAATAATATTGAACCAATTATGATTAGATTCGAGCGGGTTAGAGGCAAATTCTAAAGGAAAAGTTGTGATTGAGCAGTGAGTGGCCTGCAGAATTAAGGTAAGTGTTTGGTTTAACCTTGACTTGAGGAAGTAGGAATCCCCAACTTGAATGTTATGTGAATTTGCATGTGAGTGTTGTATAGGTGAGGTGACGAGTATCTACGCACCACCAGATTATCTGTTTAGCATGCTCCATTCCCTGTTTCCAACCTATTATATGCATGTCTTAATTGTTCCATGATCACTAAGTGCTTCCATGTCTACTTGTTCTTCCTACTTGATGTTGTTAGAGATTTTTTTCCTCTATTTGAAAGTGTTAATTGTTCCTTAGTCACATTGTGGTACATCTAGTTGAGCTGGTTGCCAGTGTTACATTATACATTTCGGTTGGTTTCGTTGTGTAGTGATAATTGGTGAAGTTTTTGAATAGTACATCTTTCTGATTATGATAATTGAGACTTAAATATTGTGAAAGGCTTTGATCTGATTTGTGAAACTTTATTATAAATAAAGAGATGTGATTGTCTGGTGGGAGCGGGTTGCACGGCGCAACAAGGAGTAATAAGGGTGGACAGATGGGATCGGGTTGCACGTCGCAACAGGAGAAATAAGGGTGTAACGACCCGGTCTGTCGTTACGTAAAAACCTGCATTATAACTGTTTTTATTGACTTACTATAGATTGGTTATTCTGTTATTAATGTGTTAGAGTTTATAGGCTTGGAATCGGAATGGTTAAATGAGAATTCAGGCACTTAGTCCTTAAGAATAGCATTAAAAATGGGAAAAGTCAACTAAGAGTTGACTTATTGGTAAACGACCTCGGAATGCGGATTTTATGGCTCGGATAGCTTCGTTAGGTGATTTGGGACTTAGGAGTGTGTTCAGAATAATTTTGTGATGTCCGGTGTAGAATTAGGCTTGAATTGGCGAAAGTTAGTTTTTGGCGATTTCCGGTCGGCAGTGGAAAATAGGCTATCGGGGTCGGAATGGAATTCCGACAGTTGGAACAGGTTCGTAATGTCATTTTGGACTTGTCTGCAAAATTTCAGGTCAATCGGAGTTGATTTGGATAGTTTCGGCATCATTGGTGAAAATTTAGAAATATCAAAGTTCTTAGGCTTGAATCCGATACAAATTTGGAGTTTTGACGTTAGTTTTGGTGTTTTGAGAGTGAAACTAAGTTTGAATGATGTTATGGGATATGTTGGTAAGTTTAGTTGAGGTCCCGAGGGGCTCGGGATTGATTTCGGGTGGTTAACGGGCATTTTTGGACTTAAAAACATTGTTGTTTGTGGTGTTTTCACAGCTGAAGGTTATTCACGATCGCGTAGGGTTAAAATGGACCGGGGTGATTTTTTTCTTCGTGATCGCGGAATAAGGGTCGCGATCGCGTAGCTTTGGAGGTCAGTTCAGTGCGATCGCGTGGGGTTCATCGCGATCGCGTAGAGTTAGCCAGGAGCGTGGGGAGCGGAGTCAGTTGTTCTTCGCGATCGCGTGAGAATGGTTGCGATCACGTGGCTCGAGGGTCTATTGAATTGCGATCGCGTGGCTTATGCTGCGATCGTGTAGGCTCTTCTGTGGGCCAGGGAGATTTGTTCTTCGCGATCGTGTGAGTACATCCGCGATCGCAGTGCACAAATCATTGGGCAGTTAAATAATATTTCCTCCGCGACCTAAACCCCTTTTTACACCATTGTTGTACGGAAAAGAGCTCTTGGGGGCGATTTTGAAGAGGGAAATCCTTGTTCTTCATTGAGGTAAGTGTTCTAGTCATTAAAACTCGATTATGGGTGATTATAGACAATAATCCCAGTCTTTAATCCATGGAAAACAGTGGAAAAGTAGGATTTTGGGGCATAAGATTATGAGCCCTTCAAGGGTCGATTTGAGGGGTCAAACGAACTCCGATTTTGGTGTTCTTTATATGTACGGACTCATGAGAAGAAGAAGAACACCTTTCTGTAAAAAATTCTGAGTTTCAGGATGCGGGCCCGGGGGTCTTGTTTTGCCCGGTTTCGGATTTTTGAGTAAAATTGATATCTCTCGATTGGAATTTATTCCTTAAGCATATATTGATGATAAAAATCTGAACTTGGTAGATTTGGAGCCTTC
>ML283533.1:7433-30090 GCA_005239495.1 Nicotiana undulata | reverse complement strand
ACGAGGGGACATGCCGTGTTGATCATTGATTATTTATTGCACGAGGGGACATTCCGTGCCGAGTGATTGTGAGGTTATGCACGAGGGGACATGTCGTGCCTTTTGTTGTTCATTATCTGTTCTGAGATGTTAAATTCCTGCTTTTATTTTTTTTACATTTCAATTATTACCCTGTCCTGCCGTGCTAGCATTTTGTTGCCCCTTTTACCCCCAACATGTTCTCCCCGTATCTGTTTTACTTGCTTATTTCCGTCGATATTTTCCTATTATTATATAGAATTGCACAGGTACATATATTGTTGTCGGTCCTAGCCTCGTCACTACTTCGCCAAGGTTAGGCTCAGCACTTACTCAGTACATGGGGTCGGTTGTACTGATGCTACACCTGCACTTCTTTATGTTGTGCAGAGTACGCAACCGGACCCAGTGGTCACTGACGGGCGGAGCATTCCATCAGTTCATACAAGAGACATCGAGGTAGACCCGCAGACGTTCGTGGGCCTTGGCGTCACCTTCTACCCTTCATTTTCAGTTCTGTCTTACCTTATGGTTCAAAGACAGTCATATGTACTTATTTTCAGACCTTTGTTTTAGTAATCTCTTAGACGGTTCGTGAGTATGTGACACCAGTTTTGGGTTTTGTATATGGGTTTTATTTCGAAGTTGCTATATTATTTTTGGAAATTTTTTAACCTTCATATTGTTGACCATCGATGCCTTAGTTATCTTGTTCGTTTTAGTTTTTAATGAGTTTTATTTAGTTAAAACATTGGCTTGTCTAGCGGGTTCAACGTTAGACGCAGTCATGGCCCGAAGGTGGGATTTCGGGTCGTGACATGATATCCTTTCTTTTGGGCGAATTGGACCTTTTATAGGTTAAGTGGAATTGCCCCCGGGCTTCTAATTTTACCCCTGAACTTTCCGTGTGCTGGACAAGACTAACGCGGCCGCGCTACTGGCCGCGCTAATTGCATAATACATTGCCCTGTACCTTCTGGACTAGTGCGGCCGTGCTCATGACCGCGCTAATTGCATATCTCTCTGCCCAACTTTGTTTGCTCTAGCGTGGCCAATATAAAATCTTTCACATGCATTCATTTTCGATGGGCTTTCCTTGCTTTAATTTAGTTCCAAACACCGTCCTAGGTCCTCATAAGCACGACTTGCTCATGCAAAACATAAAATTCCCAATTAGGGCCATTTTATCGTCATTGAACCTTCCTAGAACAGTGAAACATAGTAAAGTTGGGGTATAAATAGTTGATAAACTACATGAATCTAGCCCATTATCAATACCACACACTTAAATCATTGCTATTCCTCGAACAATCCACCGTACTCAAAAAAGGTTCCTTCACTATGTATTTCCCTAACGTGTCCCATAAAGAACATATCACAAGATTTGTTCCTAGTAGTGTAACATCTATGCCTCAAGAGTTGACTCTCACGTGCCGTGTAATTGTAAGGCCCCGGAACATTTTGCTAAGAAATTTAGGATTTCGGGGTGCCAGGTAGGCTAATTATAATATTTTATGTGCTATAAATGTGATGTAAATGAATTGGATGTGGTAAATAAGGTTATAAGTCATATAAAATTTATGTGGGGTCCAAGGAGAGGCCTAAGTCTAAGCCAAATGGAAATATTTCATAATAGGCTAAAATTCCAAATGTGTTTGCACAAGTCCACACTTTGAACGAACTTATATAAGTATATATAAAGTTTTATGTGATGAAAAACCTATCAAATGAAAGGTCTTCGATTCTAGTTTCCAACTCTTCAAACCGTTCGTCATTTGGAAATTCCTACACAAAGTTATGATCACATTACCAAAGGCTGGAAGAATGCGATCCTGTGGCAGATCTGCAATCGCAAAACCATTATGCGGTCCGCATTTTTGATTTGCGACCGCAAATCTGGTTGCAAAATGGCCCAGTGTAGCCCAGTTTTGGGCACCTCTTTTGCGACCCACATTCTTGTTTTGCGGTCCATTATGCGATCGCACACCCGATTTCGGAGGCTTATTTTTCCTATTTTTATAACCCGACCCCATTTTAATAAATAGGCTTAGGGGCTTCATTTGGGGTCATTTTCTACTTATTTTAGAGAGAGCTGAGAGCAATTTAGAGAGAGAAATAAGGATCCTAGATTCATAATCACCCAAGTCTTGCTCAAGTCTTCAAGAATCAAGGAAGATAACTACTAGATTGTTCTCCATCCGGATAAGTCCTACTTCCAAGATTTCATGCAAGAGGTTAAGGTTTCAAATATGTTGTGGGGGTTCGAAATAGGCCATGCATGTGGGACTAAGTTGTAATATGTGATATTAAAGAACTAATTTGGGTAGTTCATGTTAAAATTGGTTTAGGGAAGAAGGAATAGCAATTTTTAAACCTTGTAATCTACTTCACATGTTAGGTGTTTGGTGAAATTCTTAAGAGAGTTACACCATGGGTAGTCTTCCTAATTATTAATCGATTTTCGCTATCTTCTTATAGATGGTTATTTCTAGAGGTGTTGGTGTATTGTATAAACTTAAGAAAAAGCTCTTTGAGGTATGTATGGCTAACTCTAATCTTCATAGAATGAAGTTATAGGTGTTAAAATACCGGGTATGAGTTCCTTTTTTGATTTTCTGAAGAATTGATGGTTTCAATGTGTTAAGTTGGGAAACTCTTGTTTCCATATCATTCTAAGTTGCTACCATGTCACTATGCTACTTGAAAATGTAAATTATGATTATCGTGCTCTTTTCTTCATTATGTGTATGAATCCTTATATGTTGGTTCTAGTTGACATGGAGGATGATTATATGAAATGGTTAAAGAGAGGAATGTAACACAAATAGTTAGATATGTCCAAGTGCCAAGAACTGTACGATAAATGTCGAAAAAAGGAATGTGAATCGAATAATTAAAAATTGATTTGGTTATGTAACAAAGTGAGATGGCTTAGCCGATCGGGACGATATCTGACTCCATGCTGTACACATGGTGGTAATTGCATCGAAAGTATGATATTGATAATGTCTCACTGTGTAAAGTGAGATGGCTTAGCCGATCGGGCCGAGATCGTACTCCGTGTGAAAACGACACGGTGGTAATATGAATTATGATGTTGATGATGTCTCACTTGGGGACTTGGGGAGGCTTAGCCGGTCGGGCCGAGACTGGACTCCGTGTGAAAACAACACAGTGGTATTATAAAATTGTGGCACTTGGCTTTAAAAGGACTGCTATCCAAAAGATGGAATAACGGAATAGGAAACCATGATGAATCTTGTTTGTGTTCTCCTATTTCTGTAAAATGTTATCTGATGCCTCTAATTGCATTACTACATGTTTGTTGTTTGTTCTATCTAGAGTAGAGTTTGTTCATACATACTAGTACTATTCGATGGTACTAACGTCCCTTTTTTCGGGGGACGCTGCATCTTTAATGGATGCAGGTATTTCCACAGTAGGCGACAGCGATCAGAAATAGCGGTATGTTCCTCCCAACTAACTTGGTGATTCCTATTTCATTTCGGGGTCCTGTGTCATTTGGTTATTGTGTCTTGTTCAATTGAGGTATAGCCGGCAACCTTGTTGCCGGCATTTCCATATTACTCTTCAGTTGTATTTAGAGGCTCCGTAGACAGGTTGTGGGTGGTGTCGAGTATTGGAATTACACTTGAAATATTGGTATTTGGCAAAGATGTTTTTTCATCATATCTACAAAGATTTTAATATTCTGGACATTATGGTTGAAAACTGCTAATGAAAAAAAAAATGGAAGTTAATGAAATATTTATATAGTATGATTGATATAATTTATCTCCTATTTATTCATAAATTCGTTGGGTAGAATGAAACATAACAAGCTTGCTCAGTCGGGTTTTACTCGATTGAGCGCCGGTCGCGCTCCTCGATTTTGGGGCGTGACAAAATTTGTATCAGAGCCTAAGGTTTTAAAGTGTCCTTGGATGTTTCGGAGCCATGTCTAGTAGTGCCCTTCTTATCGGTTTGTAGTCGACCACATCTATAATTAGGGGGCTACTTGGACATTTAGGAATTCCACCCTTTTAGATACTCCAGATCCTGCGATAGAGCTCAAGATAGGGAGCTAACCTCCCTTGTAAGTTTTATTCTCAAGATTTGTAATCCTTACCCCATAATCTGTGAATTTGAAGCATGTAAGGAGGGATTGATCCCACCATTGAGTCCGAAGGAGATTTCCCAAAGGCTTGTTAAAAGAATGTATTGAGCCCTGGAGGAATTAGTAGAACATGTCGCTAAGGGGAGTGCCCTTGTCCCTATTAATGTCACTGCACCATCAAATCCTACAGTATATCGGTATGGTACCAACGTACGTTAGGGATGTGGAGTCGAGGGGCATCAATTAAGCTATTGCCCTATCAACCTAAAGTCACCAAGTAAGTCACTCCTTTGCACAACCAACGTACTCTTGTTGTATATGTACATCCATATTGAAGAACTTTCATAGGCATGGTCTTAATAAATGTTGAGTCACAAAACATTTCATGCACCCACTCTTTGAACGAGATCCACTATTTCGTGAATCCACTCCACCACAAATTTTTTTATATGAAATCTCTTATGACATCGAGCTCTATAATCATGTCCTTAAATTGAGTTGTAACTATAGAATTACCATTTCCGACACGCCTTTCTAAACTCTACCAAGGGACTATACCCGAAGAACTTCTTACCGAAAGAATGGATGCACAATTCTAATATTTTCGCACAAAATAAAAGAATATTTTCTCTCGACCATTTATTCTTCTCTATTCGAAACCCTAGGCCATGTTTCTTCAAGTATTTGCATCATTTGAATTTTGACATAGTATCATAGTAAAGATCTTGCCTTGTGTTGTGTCATCACCCTCTTTAGTTGGTAGTGCCCTCACTCTACTATTTTTTAGACTTTTATTTTCGCCTAGTGATTGGAATCGACAAGATTTTCATTTGCTTGGCGAGTTCTCCCTCTTCTCTTGTAAGTTATTTTCTGGATTTGGTATGCTTAGTTTTGTTGGTGCTAAATCTCCATCGAAGCTAGGGTTTTGTCGAGCCTATATTTTTGTAGTTGGATCATGCTATTTATTCTTGTTGTTCATCTTATTCTTGGAGGTTGTCTTTCTTCTTGTTGTAAGGAAGGTAAGTACTTTCGCTCCTATTATGATTTGCATGATACTTGTTTGAGTGTCTCTATCTGTTAATTGCTCTATTTTCTACGAATCCAACTGATTTTAATGTTAGTAGTGGCTCCACTAGCCGTGAGGCTTTTGAATTTACTCCTAGAAACCTCTAGTCCTCTTTTTGTTAATTCCTCCAATATACCCGGTCTTCCCCTGGTTGTTGTCCTATTTTTTGCAGTTCCAATTTTGTTGGATGAAGGAAGATCATAATTGTGTCTTGGGAATCCTGAAATAAAGTTTCCGTTATCAATGGTAATCCACCCGAATCCCTTTGCCAATTCAGCTGAATTCAGAAAATGGGATAGATGTAACAATACCTTTATTTTCTAGTTAACTAGTTTTAGGTCCTCTGATATTACTGGGATTTTCAGTATTCTGACATAACTAAAGAGAGATATAGAATTATAGGCGGAGAGGAAATTCAATCCATCCTCTCACTTTAACTACGAATCTGCTTCATTCATTATCAGCTATACTATCCCTTCTCAATCCTATCCTCCTTAGAAGCACTATCCTTAAAGGTTGAACTCTGAACCAGAAAGAGTAGCTCTAATTTTAAAATACTTCTAGATATCTGGTCAATGGATTAATAAATGCGACAAATTACATGGGTTCCCACCTCACTTCAAGTGCATCAAAGGTTGATAGCATGCCGCAATTGCTGAGATTGAATGATCTCCTTTTCGATAATGGATTATCTACACATGTGCTAGTCCAACGATCCGCTTATCATTCTGACTCTCACCTTTTTGTTTTGGGTTAACCAAGGATCAATACACCTAGTAACACATTCATATGGCAACGCCTTTCTCTTAGTCAAGTCATATAGCATCTCCCAATTTGGCTGGTAATAAGTGGTTGTTTAGAAGTGTGTTGTAGTGCTTCGTTATGAAGTAGAGTTGCTAAACATAATTGAATTTTTAAATTCTGGAGTTATACATCATGTGAATACATACAGAGATCCTCTTTCAAAAATTTAGCTTCTCGTAATCCCTTATATTACCACCCTTGATAATGGTTACAATGTAAAGGTTACTTCCATAGGCTCTCTCACTTTCTTTTCATTTACATTGCATCATGTATCGTTTCTCCGTATTTCTCAATACGATCTTATCTCATTTTCTCGACTAGGTATCCAACTATATGATTCGACTCAATTCACTCCACTTTTATGTACTATACAAGCTGCCTTTTCTAATAAGGACACAGGAAGTGGGTAAATTCCCCTTTACTATAGACTTCTAATGTCTTCAATTTAGTTTAAGCTTGTTAGTTCCAAATGGTGCTCCCCTTAGTTCTGCTGCCTTACTATCCACTTCATCTTATAACCCTCATTGTAAAACTCATTTTATGTTTTATGACATCAAAGAGGAAGTCTTATAGCATCAAGGATGGGTACACATTCCTTTTGTTATAATAAATAACATATTGCTGGTACTCCTTGTAGATGTTTTTATAAACAATCATTTACCTGCTCCGATGTCCCTGCGACTAGATAACCTAGGTTACTTATCCTTGACAAATGCATTATTACATCCCATTCTTTCAAACTTATTCATGTGGACACTTTGAAACCTTATTCTACACTAACTCGTAATGGTTTTAAGTACTTTCTCGCCGTTGTTGACGATTTTTCTAAAGCCACGTGGGCTTGTCTCATGTGTTCCAAAAGTAATGGTTTTTCCTTAAGTTCAAGCTTATATTGCCATGATATCAAGCCAAAATGCGTCCCCTTTTCAAGGGTCTTAGATGGGTCGGATTGGATGGGTTGCGTGGCCTTCTGCTCATTCGACTTCAAGAATTATTAACAACGTCATTGCCATGTGCAGGGAATTTCTCTACCACTCGTATTCCACCGCCTTAGGGAGGATAGGAGTTTTAATTGTCTTTCTTCCCGGAGCGTTACATCAACCATTACAACCCCTCTAAACAATACATGATTTCACCCCAATGGTAGGATGTCCTAGCTATGTGGTTTCACCCATAAGAGGGTTGAGATTAGACGCTTCCAGATTTTTGCACATACCATAAGCACATTGATTCGGAAGACCAGTTGTTGTACCTCTAATCATCCTTTACAGGATCAGTTTTCGAGAAGGGTTAAATTGTTCAAATTATGATAATTTCATAAGTGGGTGACTTCGTTTCCATCCTCATGCGTTGGTGGCATAAAGTCATTGTGTCGCTTATTGTTAGGAGTGAAATCAAATTCCATGTATTTGTTTTGTGGCCTTGATCTCACCCATGTTGTAAGAGCCTTACAATTTGAGCTCAACTACTTACCTTACACTCAGCGACACAACTGGTGTATCATACTTGACCACTTCTTTTAAAGTCTCAAGATCACGTACATGGTGTCCACCTCATCTAAGAATACTAGTTACCGCTATGCTTCATTTATCTGATAATTGATGTCGTCACCAGGATTAAACCATGTCAGCATCATTAGTAAATATCCTCGTGTCTCTTAGCATAAAACCACATGAAATACTCTGCTCAACACATTAATGGATTCTTGAGTAATTCCAGCCCAATCTTGAACTCCGTTGTTCTCTATTGTATTAGATCTATTGGTATTGAAGGTTCAAACATGTCAAAGAGGGAGCATCACCCTATGATCCCATATATTCGATAGGTAATTCTATGGTTAATTTATGATATCACATCTAAGAGTAATCGTTGAAGGTCACCACATGTTTAGTTTTGGTGTTCGCGTAGAGATTTAGAATTTAGGAGGGTGAACAAGTGTTATGTGGATTGATAATGAAGGGTACATAAGTGCTGCACTAGGAGTATGATGTTTCCCCGTAGTTGTTCCTCATGTATTTTGTGTTTTTCATATGTCTATGTCTAAGAAGGTAGTTGGAGATCCTTTCTGTATCATCCCAGTGGAAAATTACTGAAGGTGAAGTTAATGGATAGTTAGCTTATGCGAGGTATCTAGCTGCCATCCTTGTTAGATAAGTTTTGGGGCTGGGATTGTTTCCGTGAATGTTTTATGGGAAAGCCTGTAAGTCAAGGAGGCCACCTTGAAGGCCGAAAGAGTCGTGGAAAGAAAATATTTTCGCTTGATTGTATAACAATTAATTTTGATTTAAAGGGTACCTAATAGGTGTTATGATTTAGAAATTTTCAGTCCATGTTCAGGTATCATTATTATAATGCAGTGCTTGTAATGCTGAGATTAGTATTATGGATATATACATTGTTGTGATTTGTCAAGTTATTGATGAGTTTTTAGGATGATTTTGGTGATTCTCTGGCAGGTGGATAGGCCTAGTTACAAAAGAGATGCTGCCAAAATTTCTGAAAACTTTGGGAGTTAGTAAAAAATTTAGGAACTTGAGGTAGGTTAGAAAAGAGATATGTTATGTTAGGTGTTTTGGTCAAGATCTACCTCTCATTAGAGGATGAATGATCCTAAGCAGGGGAGAATGTAAGGCCCCAGAAAATTTTGCTAAGCAATTTACGATTCCGGGGTGCCAGGTAGGCAAATTATAATATTTTATGTGCTATATATGTGATGTAAATGAATTGGATGTGGTAAATAAGTGTATAAGTCATATAATAAGTAATGTGGGGTCTAAGGAGAGGCCTTAGTCTAAGCCAAATGGAAATATTTCATAATAGGCTAAAATTCCAAATGTGTTTGCACAAGTCTACACTTTGAACGAACATATCTAAGTATATATAAAGTTTTATGTGATGAAAATCTATCAAATGAAATTTCTTTGAGTCTAGTTTCCAACGCTTCAAACCGTTCGTCATTTGGACATTCCTACACAAAGTTATGATCAAATTACCAAAGGCTGGAAGAATGCGATCCTGTGGCAGATCTGCGATCGCAAAACCATTATGCAGTCCGCATTTCTTATTTGCGACCGCAAATCTAATCGCAAAATGGCCCAGCGTAGCCCAGTTTTGGGAACCTGTTTTGCGATGCATTGTTTGACCCACATTCTTGTTTTGCGGTCCATTATGCGACCGCATACCCGATTTCGGAGGCTTATTTTTCCTATTTTTATAACCCGACCCCATTTTAATAAATAGGCTTAGGGGCTTCATTTGGGGGGGACATTTTCTACTAATTTTAGAGAGAGTTGAGAGCAATAGAGAGAGAGAGAGAAGGATCCTAGCTTCATAATCACCCAAGTCTTGTTCAAGGCTTCAAGAATCAAGAAAGATAACTACTAGATTGTTCTCCTTCCGGGTAAGTCCTACTTCCAAGATTTCATGCAAGAGGTTAAGGATTCAAATATGTTCTGGGGGTTAAAAATAGGCCATGCATGTGGGACTAAGTTGTAGTATTTGATATTAAAGAACTAATTTGGGTAGTTCATGTTAAAATTGGTTGAGGGAAGAAGGAATTGACAGTTTTAAACCTTGTAGTCTACTTCACATGTTAGGTGTTTGATGAAATGCCTAAGAGAGTTACACCATGGGTAATCTTCGTAATTATTAATCGATTTCCGCTATCTCCTTATAGTCTGTTATTGCTAGAGGTGTTGGTGTATTGTAGAAACTTAAGTAAAAGCTCTTTGAGGTATGTATGGCTAACTCTAATTTTCATAGAATGAACTTATTGGTGTTCAAATACCGGGTATGATTTTCTTGTTTGATTTTCTGAAGAATTGATGGTTTCAATGTGTTATGTTGGGAAACTCTTGTTTCCATATCGTTCTAAGTTGCTACCATTTCACTATGATACTTGAAAATGTAAATTATGATTATCGTGCTCTTTTCTTTATTATGTGTACAAATCCTTATATGTTGGTTCTAGTTGGCATGGAGTACGATTATATGAAATGGTTAAAGAGAGGAATGTAACAAAAATAGTTAGATATGTCCAAGTGCCAAGAACGGTATGATAAATGATGGAAAAAGGAATGTGAATCGAATAATTAAAAATTAATATGGTTATGTCCCAAAGTGAGATGGCTTTGCCGATCAGGACGAGATCGGACTCCATGATGTACACATGGTGGTAACTGCATTGAAAGTATGACATTGGTAATGTCTCACTTTGTCAAGTAAGATGGCTTAGCCGATCAAGCCGAGAGGGAACTCCGTGTGAAAATGACACAGTTGTAATATGAATTATGATGCTGATGATGTCTCACTTGGAGACTTGGGGATGGCTAAGCCGGTCGGGCTGAGACTGGACTCCGTGTGAAAATGACACGGCGGTATTATAATATTGTGGCACTTGGCTTTAAAAGGACTACTATCCAAAATATGGAATAACGGAATTGGAAACCATGGTGACTCTTGTTTGTGTTCCCCCTATTTCTGTTAAATGTTATCTGATGCCTCTAATTGCATTACTACATGTTTGTTGTTTGTTCTATCTAGAGTAGATTTTGTTCATACATACTAGTACTATTCGATGGTACTAACGTCCCTTTTGCCGGGGACGCTGCATCTTTAATGGATGTGGTGTTTCCGCAGTAGGCGGCAGCGATCAGAGATAGCCGTATGTTCCTCCCAGCTAACATGGTTATTCCCATTTCATTTTAGGGTCCTGTGTCATTTGGTTATGTTGTCTTGTTCTTTTTAGGTATAGCCGGAGCCTTGTTGCCGGCATTTCCATATTACTCTTCAGTTGTATTTAGAGACTCCGTAGACAGGTTGAGGGTGGTGTCGGATATTGAAATTAAACTTGAAATATTGGTATTTGGCAAAAATGTTTTTTCATCATATCTACAAAGTTTGTAATATTCTGGATTGTTGAAAACTGCTAATGAAAACAAAAACGGAAGTTAATGAAATATTTATATAGTATGATTGATAGAATTTATCTCCTATTTATTCATAAATTCGTTGGGTAGAATGAAACCTAACAGGCTTGCTCAGTCGAGTTTTACTTGGTTGAGCGTCGGTCGTGCTCCTCGATTTTGGGGTGTGACAACAATATTCATACTTCCTCAATTTACTCTATACAAAGGTCAAGACTTACCTTTCCGTCATCAATCAAGTGCCCACACATCACCCAAGAGAGTAGTTCCACAAGTAATAACATTAAGAACAATTAGGAACTCAGATAGACATAATTCACTCACTCTCAGAAAGAACATTCATATGCCACAAAGAGTCACCATAAGCTTGTCCGTAGTGTACTACTATACTAATCGAGCCCATTCAGTCTAAGATCAATTAGGACTTCATTTGGTTGTAATGTAGGCTAAGGGGCGGGTAGGATATATTTGGATATAGTGACTAACCTCCCTAAGCACTTTTTAATACAATTACTTTCGCATTCAGACCCATACTTACGTCAGACCACACTTTTATTTATAATACCCCAACTCCTTTAGGTGAAGTTGTATCAAGTTACCACTTGTCAAGGACTACATTTACTTTTTTTTAAGTGGCGCTTATTCTTTCATTTTTCAAAACAGTGCACCTTTTTCCCTATTTCATTGGTTCCACTAAAAAACCAAACCAGCCACCCCACACTTTAACTTTCACATATTCACAACAATTCATGTGCTCATGAGAGGTAAATGGGTTCAAGCAGATGGCCGTTCAAACAATTGGGTAAGGTTTGTAATGTGGTTGCCAAAGAAGCAGGCTTATAGGCTCAACGGGGTTAACTACGATATATCACATTTAGGTGGGTATACTTTATATATCTGGCTTAACAAAGAAATGCCTATATCACTTCTAAGTTCGAATGACGCTACTATTTCGCATTGCAAACACACAGGGCAAGTTCTAGGCATCAAATGTGGAGCATATAGTACAATGCAATACACCTCACACAAACATGGAACATGACTCACTCCAGATTGGCTTATCAAGACGCTCTCATTGAGTACTCAAGTCAGTTACAACCATACAATTTAAGGCACTCTACTAGAATCAACAACTGAGATTAAGCGTTACACTCTAGTGTCTACTGTGTTCAGGTGTAACAACTCTAAGGGGTTCTCTTCCTATCTCAGTTCATCGCTCATAAGTACATAATAAAAACTAAAAACAACATAAATAAAAACTAACTACACCCGATTCAAGCAAAACCCTTGAAAAAGAACCGCGGCCAAAAGAAAAACCAAGGGGGAGTTACTACACTAACTAAAACAAAAAATCTTTTTGGTATTTTCTTTAGACTTACTTCCCTCAAGAAAACTGTCTAGGAGATCCGTCGTCAGGAAGAGTCTAACATATCTCTGGGTTTTTTTTTGGGTCAACTTAGTCCCTCAAGAACCCCGTCGAATGAGATCCGTCGTCGGGACAAGTCGACTTACATAATTAAACTACTACTTAAAACAACAAAAACAAAAGGAAATAAAACTCAAAAGAAAATAAAGGAAAACATATAACAATTACGTTCCTACATATATACATATACAATGAATTATTCCCCCACCCCACACTTAAAATGCGGACATGTCCTCATGGCATTCAAAATAAAGCAAAGTGAGGTAAAGGAACTTCCCTGAAGGATCAATCTTGGTCGGATACTGTCCCCGGGTCCAGTTTACATGCACGGCCCAGAGCTCTCAGCCAACCAATAATTTTCTTTTCCGATATAACCTGCTGGGTGGCCACTGCATCAACACGCGTTCCTAAGTCCGCGACTGAGGTACGCAACCCTGCTAGATCCTATTCTAGATTGTCCAACCTCTAAATCCGACTAACCCTAGATGGGCTTGCTACGTCGGCAACATGCTCATGAGCGGGCAGCTCCTCTCCCGCTTCTACCTACTCGTCCTCCTCTTCCTAAGACGCATCCTACTCGTCTTCACCACCAGCCGCCATTGCATCCTTCCCAGTGGTTACCTTTTCTGCTCGAAAGGTGGCCTCTGTCGGCACTTTGCCATCTACCACCAAATTTTCCGGTACCCCGGCTGCATGGCATAATTTAGTGACAAGAGAGGGGAAGAAGAAGCCATACCTCTTAACTGGACAGCGAATAAACATCTCCTCGTGCATGAGCTTGGCCACATCAAAGTTGTGGCGCTTCATGAAGCACCATATCAAACAAGCACGAGGAGCATTCACCTCCGAGGTGTTGTGGGACGGGATCAGGCGGTTGTTGATCAGATATAGCCAACACTTCGCTTCAAAGTGAGTGCCGAAAAATGAAACTTGTCCCCGTATTTATACCACTTAAACTCCTTTCCAGGGTAACAAATAGTCGGAAAGAATGTCTGCCACTGAGTGAAGAGTCTACCATACGCCTCATAGCCATCGTCCATCTCCGCCACGGGACCTGGCAGTCGGTAGGCGCTCCTAATGGCTTCCACAGAGGCGTTCACAGGCCTCTTCCTCACGGTGACTACATGATTCCTGTGCCCCAAAATGTTTGCATAAAATTCTCTCACCACCATCGCATTGGCCTCGACCGGCTCCTCAAAGAACACATCCAACCAACGCCGGAGAAGCTCATCGTACATCCTTGGACAGTCAAGCCGGAGGGATGCTCTATCCATGCCACGTTCTGGTATTGCCACCTTTGACTCCTTCTCAGCAAACCGGTCCTGAGCCTTAGCGGATACGAACTTTTTGCTATTATAAGGCCGAGCACTAGTGCACGCTCGTGCTCTCAATGATTCCGCTTGTCTGCTGGATAAAGACCCGGTGGCTTGACGCTTTCTGGAGGGTGCCATTATACCTACAATAAGGAAATCATTAGAGCAACACAAAAGAGGTGACCCAACTGTGGTTACTCAGAATTCACCCTTACAATTGGTCACAATTATCATTGACATTCACTGTGGCATTTAAACAAACACTTGGTGGGCATCTTCATCGGAGCCCCCAATTAATCATGTTGAAACCCAATTACAACCACAATTGCCCCAAATTCACCCAACTAAGTCAAGAGATACAACTCCCCAACTATCACCACCCACAAGCACTAAGTATACAATACAAATTACTTCTAAGAAAAGAGAAGAAAAACTACTACATAACAAAGCACTAAAAAGAAAACCTAACAAAATTAGCAAAGAGAAAACATACCTGTGGTGTAAGAAGATAGTGAGATATGAAGAAGTGTGTTGGGGGTTGAAGGAGCAAGGAACTTGGGAGGATGAGGGTTGAGAGTAACTTGGGGAGAGATAGAGACGTATGGTGAGAGGGTGGAAGACTAAGAGTTATAGAGGGGACGTGTTTTAGGAGGAGTATGAGAGGGGGGTTAGGGTTTAGGGGGGGGGGGATAAATAAAAATCGAAAAAAAAATTGCACTTACAAAAACAAACATGCCAGCAACCTCACTAGCGTGGTCGTAGCGATGCCGCGCTAGTTAGACAGATTACATGCCAATTAGCGCGGCCACTAGCACGCCCGCGCTAGTAGCGTCGAGACGAGGCAGAATGGAGGCCAATTAGCACGGTCACTAGCGCGCCCGCGCTATTCCCAGACAGAAAGGTCCCTGATTAGCCCAGCCGAGCTAGTGGCCGCGCCACCCCAGGCCTCAAAATTTTCACCTTTCTCTATATTTTCTTCAGTGTGGCTGGATTCGTCCCTTGCCTAAGCACACCTGCATATGTTGGTAATTACAACAATTCAACTACTATTCTACTACACTGAAAACACTACATGTTGGGTTGCCTCCCAACCAGCGCCTTAGTTAATGTTGTGGCACGACAATTACAACAAGTCAATGGGTTTCCTCCCATGACGCGCCTGATTTAATGTCGCGGCACGACGCAAACTCTCGCCATCACTCCTCATTTTTATATTGGGGTTCCTCCAAAGTTATCACCACACTGTCCTTTTTTTCTTCACTCATTCCAAGGTAATGTTTCAACCTATGCCCATTAACTGTGAATTTGTTCGTCTCATTTTCTGATTCGATCTCCACAGCTCCACTTAGGAACAGTTTCTCGACTTTGAACGGTCCTGACCATCAGAACTTCAACTTACCCGGGAACAACCTCAATCTTGAGTTGTATAGCAGCACTAATTCACAGGGTTTGAAGTTCCGATACAAGATGTGCTTGTCCTACATCAATTTCATCCTCTCTTTATACAGTCTAGTACTCTCGAATGCGTGGAACCAAAATTCCTCAAGCTCATATAACCCATTAACTCTGTTGGTGCCCGCTGATTCAATGTCTAAGTTCAACTGCTGCAATGCCCACAGTGCTTTATGTTCGAGTTCAACCGGAAGGTGGCATGCCTTACCAAATACAAACTTTTATGGTGACATACCAATTGGAGGTTTGAAGGTTGTGCGGTATGCCCACAATGCATCATCCAGCTTCTTAGCCCAATCAGTTTTTGTTGCATTCACTGTTTTTGGGAGGACACTTTTGATTTCCCTGTTTGACACTTCAACCTGTCCTATTGTTTGTTCGTGTTATGGTGAGGCTACCTTGTGGCGAACTCCAAACTTCTCTAACAAGCGTGCAAATGCTCTATTGCAAAAATGAGAGCCACCATCACTGATTATGGCTCGGGGGGTGCCAAAACGTGTGAAGATGTTTTTCTTTAAGAAACTGGTCACCCCCTTCGCATCATTGGTTGGGAGAGCAACTGCTTCGACCCACTTGGAGACATAGTCAACGGCAACTAGTATATACTTGTTACCGTATGAGATGATGAGAGGCCCCATGAAGTCGATCTCCCACATGCCAAATACTTCCACCTCTTGGATTGTAGTCATTGGCATCTCATGACGATGGGATATGTTGCCCGTCTTTTGACATTCATCATAGCTTTTCACCCAAGTATGGGCATCCATGAATAACGTAGGCCAATACAGTCCTGATTCTAGCACCTTTGCTACTGTCCGGATTCCTACAAAGTGTCCACCATATGGTGAAGCATGGCAGGCCTGCAAAATAGAGGGTTGATCTTGCTTGGGGATACACAACACATATTTTCAACAATAAAGGCTCATCCCAATTATAAGCATGACAATCCCGGAAAAACCTTTTCTTTTGAATTTAGGAGAGATCATGCGGTACTATACCGTATGCCAAGTAAATAACAATATCAGAATACCATGGTGCCTCCCCCATTGTTATAGCAAGTAGTTGCTCATCCAAGAAAGTCTCAATGATATCTTCAACCTCTGTTCTCCTTTCTACCCCTTCTAATCTTGAGAGGTGGTCTGCCACTTGGTTGTCTATCCATTTCCGTTCATGAATCTCCAAGTCAAATTTTTGTAGCAACAAAACCCAGCGAATCAAGAGGGGCTTTGACTCCTTCTTTGCTATCAAGTACTTAATGGCTGCATGGTTAGTATAGACAATAACTTTCGAGCCAATCAAATATGACCTGAATTTGTAGAAGGCAACCACTACAGCGAGCATTTCATTTTTAGTTACTGTGTAGTTCAGCTATGCACCACTAAGCGTCCTGCTTGCATAGTAGATTGGGTGCATGATTTTCTCCTTGCGCTGTCCCAAAACCGCTCCTATCACATAATCACTAGCATCGCACATCAGCTCGAATGGTTGCTCCTAGTCGGGTGCAACAATGATGGGTGCGGTCACCAATCTCCTCTTCAACTCCTCAAATGCCAACCCGAAATCATCAGAAAACACAAAGTGCTGATATTTTTCAAGCAGCTTACATAAGGGGTTAGTAGTTTTTGAAAAATCCTTGATGAACCGCTTGTAGAATCCGGCGTGCCCAAGGAAACTCCTCATTGCTTTCATCGAAGTAGGTGGTGGTAGCTTCTCAATTACGTCAACTTTCGCATGGTCTACTTCAATCCCCTTTTTGGACACTCAATGTCCCAACACTATTCCTTCTTGTACCATAAAATGGCATTTCTCCCAGTTCAGCACCAGATTTGTTTCCACACATCGTTTGAGAACCCTTTGGAGGTTATCGAGACAATCTTCGAATGAATCTCCTACCACAGAGAAATCATCCATAAACACCTCCATAATGTCTTCGACCATGTTGGTGAAGATGGCTAACATACACTGCCAGAATGTGGCCGGTGCATTGCAAAGTCCAACGGGCATTCTCCGAAAGGAAAAGATGCCATACAGACATGTGACAGACTTTTTCTCTCTATCTTATGGGGCTATTGAGATCTGAATGTACCCCGAGTAGCCTTCCAAGAAAAAAAAGTGGGATCGCCCAACTAACCTGTCCAACATCTAGTCAATGAAGGGCAAGGGGAAATGGTCCTTTCGGGTGGCTGCGTTTGGTTTCCTATAATCCATGCAAATCTGCCACTTGGTGACTGTACGAGTTGAGATGAACTCGTTCTTCTCATTTTGTACAACGATCATTCCGCCCTTTTTTGGTACACACTGGACGGGGCTCACCTAGTTGCTGTCAGAGATGGGAAAGATGATGCTTGCGTCCAGGCACTTGATCACCTCCTTTTTCACTACCTCTTTCATATTCGGGTTCAACCTTTGTGGATGTTCTATGGAAGGTTTGATCCCTTCTTCTAGAAGAAGTTTGTGCATGTAGAAGGGCGGGCTGATACCCTTTATGTCTGCCATGTTCCAACTAATGGCAGTTTTGCACTCTTGCAGCACTTTCAGTAATTGTTCTACCTGCTCAGCTGGCAAACCAGATTATATGATAACAGGCAAAGTAGAGTTGGGACCCAAGAAAGCATACCTAAGGTGGGATGGAAGTGGCTTTAGCTCCCTTTGTGGTGGTGTCTCAATTGATGGTTTTGCAGGTGGTGTAGCTGTCTCTTCTAAATATAGGGTATCAAATCGAGGTTCCCTCTTCCAAAATCCTTGGCCTTCGAGTGCCATAACCCACCCTGCCAACCCTTTGCCATTCATTTCCTCAAAATTTGTCAACTAGGCCACCAATGGATCTTTGGCATTAAGGGTCTCATCTTCGTCATATAGGATCACATCCACTGCCTCCACTAGTGAGTAGTTTGCATATTCACTGGGTCTCCTCATGGATTGCTGGACGTTGAATATAACTTCTTCGTCGTTCAACCTCACTTTTAATTCCCCAGTCTCGCAATCAATTAGTGCTCTAACAGCTAAAAATGGCCTTCCCAAAATGATGTGAATCTCCTCGTCTACTTGGTAGTCCAGAATAACACAGGGAATACAAACTTCCCCACTTGCACCAGCACATCATCAAGGATCTCTGTCGGTCTTTTAACCGTGCGGTCAGGCAGTTGCAACGACATCGAAGTCGGCCTAGCTCTGCCAATGCCCAGCTTTGTGTAGATTGCCAAGGGCATTAAATTTATGTTGGATCCTAACTCCCACAATGCTTTTCTGTAAGCATAACTCCCAATGGTACATGAAATAGTGAAGCTACCTGGATCAGACATTTTTTGAGCCATGGGTCTAGTCACAACCGCATTGCATGTCTGTGTCAGAGTTACTGTGGACAGGTCCTGAAAGTCAAATTTCCGCGAGATCAAGAAAGTCCTTCGTCATCTTTGCATGGCCTGGAATTTCCCTCAAAGCATCCATTAGAGGAATATTCAATTGACGAAGCATCTCCATGAATTTCCTGTATTGATCTTCTTTCATTTGTTTTGCTAATCTCTGAGGGAATGGTGCAGGCATCAAATTTTGTCCACTGCTAGCTGGTTGTTCTTTGTTGGATTTTTTTTGGCTCAAGAAGAAACACTTGTTTTGCAACTTGTTCACTTGCTTTGGCCTTACCCTTTTAAACCTGGTTCTGTTTAACCACCACTTCAGTGAGTTCTGTTGATTCATCTATCTCGACTAGAACTGGAGTGGCTGGTGTAGTCTCTCTTCTGGGTTGAGCAACCTCTTGCTTCCTGTCTAAATCCCTCTCATTCCTAAGACTGACTGCCATCAGCTGATTCGAGTTTTGCTCCTTTGGATTAATGTTTGTGTCAGCCGGCATTGCCCCCTGGGGGTGGTTATGTAAGGCCATGGAGAGCTGCCCCAGTTGAGTTTCAATTCCCTTAATTGCTGAATCATGTGCTACCAACATTTCCTGCATCTTACCATTCGTGCAAATGAGTTGCTGCAGCATACCCCTGATCTCCACCATGTTGCTGTCTTGCTGCTGATGAGGTGGTTGATATGTTAACTGTTGTTGGTGCTGCTGCTGATAGACCTGTTGTCTCTGGTATGGAACCACTTGGCCTTGTGGTCGCACACCTCCAGGTTGTGGCATGTTAGGTTTGTACTGCTGGTTAGGTGCTGGCCCCCATTGTTGTCCTCCTTGCCTCTGACCCCCAAAATTGTTGACATAATTCATATCCTCTCTAAAACCCTGGTTGTCACCTTCTCCACTCCATAAACACACATAAGACTGAATAATGCAAGGTGTACACAGTCCTCCATTTGTTGTGTCAACGATATGCACTTTCTTTGTACCCATCTAATCAATATTATTTGTCAGTATACTCGTATGAGTCATGAGTGTGGCTATGGTCTCTGCATATGAATTATTTGGGTCAAGAGGATATGAATGCATTATTGGTTTCAGGGTCGTGCCTCTCGTCATCAACCCCGAATTCTAGGCCATCTTATCAATAAGGATTTTGCACTCTGTGAATGTCTTGCTCAGAAATGCACCCCCAACTGAGGCGTCTACATTGGCTTTCAAATTGTCTGCTAACCCCATATAGAATCTCTGGCCAAGCAACTGGTTTGGAATACCATGGTGAGGACACTTCACTAGTATCCCTTTGAATCTTTCCCAAGTTTCCTGCAAGGTCTTAGTGGGCTTCTACTTGTATTGCAATATCTCATCAATCTGTCTTGCAGTCTTTTTGGGAGGGTAGAACTTGTTCAAGAACTACTTGACTAATTCATCCCAAGTGGCAATGGAATTTGTTGGGAGTGAATTCAGCCAAGTCTAAGCTTCCCCAGTCACAAAGAACAGGATTAGTAGCAGCTTGATAGCTTCCAAGGTCACATTTGGCTGCCTTTGGGTCACACAAATTGACAGAAACATTTTCAGGTGTTGTTGAGGGTCTTCAATGTGTGACCAGTAGAACAATCCCTTATTCTGCAGAAGATGCAGCATGTTGTTAGTGATCTGGAATGTCTCCGCTTGTATTTGGGGCACAACAATGGCGGTGGCCAGGTTGTCACCTGTTGGCCATGCCCAATCATAGAGTGCAGCTTATGGGACAAGAGGTGCCACCGCTCCATCATTTGGTACAAGAGGTACCCGGTAATTTGCGTTGATGTTATCCAAATTTCCATTTCAAGTTGCGGTATGTGTCTGTCCTTCTTGTTAGCACAGTTTAATGCCCGAAATGTTTTCTCGGGGTCTGAGTGTCGTTCAAGAAGTTCACCAGTCCTCGAAGAGTTTCTAGGCATACACCTGAATCACAAGAGAATTCAAACGTGAGAATTTCAATGAAAAATTATTTAACACCGTAGAAAATTGAGAAACTAATAATTCTAGCAATACCTCTAAGTTGTTACAAATAACACTGTTAGCTCCCTGGCAATGATGCCAAAATTTGATCACGCCCAACTATTCCTTATAAAAGGACAAAGCAATCGTTGCAAATATAATCCGGTTTACAAGTACGGAGTCGAATCCTCAGGGAACTAACCTATCTATTACAACTCGTGGTTATGCTAATATAAGCTCAGAAAATTTCCAGATGCAAGATTTTTATCAATAAATATTGGGATTTGTTTAACTAAAGTAAAACGATATTAAGACTAACAATATTCCAAATTAAAGATAATTCAATGGTAAAAAGATCTAGGGTATTGATTTCCCCAATTGTCGGATTAAGTTTTAACTCTTTTGCTATAATCTCGACATAACACTCTATGAGGATTATGAGCTATGGGCTACCGGAATTATCTCTCGATCAACAACGATAATTTACTAGAGCATTCTCTTGAACTACTCTCGTTGATAATTTATACTTCTCAAAATTATATCTCACCAATGTTTCGTTATCTCTAACCCCACTTTTAAATTCAAGTAATGAATCTCTTCAATTACCCAAAAGTGGTGTTGTTCAAAAACAATCTAACCTAGTATTCTTTCTCAAGCAACACAAGACAATTAGACACGATTAATCGAGGTCCCATTCAATAAATCTCCATACAAAACGTAGTTGAATAATCATAGAGTAAATCCAGCATGATTACACCAAAATTGAGTCAAAACTTCATCTAACAGTTGGTTCCATTAACCCTAGACGGATTGTTTAGCTACTCATGCTAGAACACAATGAAATCATAAAATAGATCATCATCCCCAAAACAATGACAAAAGATGGAGAATAAAAAAACGTTAATTGTAGCCTGGTATTCTCACACTTGTTCTGTGATGACCCAAAAGGTCATCCTAAGAAATTCTAGCTAAATCTGTATTTCGAGGCCCCGAAAGCCTCCGTTAATCTCACCTCAATATGCGTGCGCAGCCCGGGCGTGTAGCCGGGAAGTCTTTATGTTGAAATTCGATAAAAAATGGAATTTATGATAATTAAATGAATAAAGTTGACTAAGGTCAACATTTTTGGTAAACGGACCCGGACCCCTAATGTGACGGTCCCGGAGGGTCCGTAGGAAAATATGAGACTTGGGCGTATGCCCGTAATCGAATTCCGAGGTCCCAAGCCCGAGAAATGAATTTTTAAAGAAAATTGTTTTCTGAAAATAATAAAGGAATTTGAAAATGAATAATTATGTGAAAACCGTGTTACCGGGCCCGTATTATGGTTCGCGAGCCCGGAACAAGTTTATTATATGTTATTTGTCTTATCTGTGAAATTTGGTGTAAATCGGACTTGAAATGACGTGTTTCAGATAAAAAATGGGAAATTTAGAAGTTTATGAAGTTTGAGAAAATTCTATAGATTTTGGAGTTTAATTCATTTTTTATGTTGGTTTGGTGGTTTAATTACTTGAATAAGTCCGTATGATGATATGGGAGTTGTGTGTGTTTTTGGTTTTGGGTCCCGCGGGCTCGGGTGAGTTTCGGGTAGCTATCGGAGTGTGCAAAGTGGAAAAATCTGGTGTTTTTGGTGATTTGCTGGTGTCTGGTGTAATACCCTTCGCGAACGCGGCCAGGGGCTCACGAACGCGAAGGGTAATTATTGTGGCTTGGGATTTTACTCTACACGAACACGTAGAGGGAGACGCGAACGCGGAGCACTGGACAGTGCTTCAACGCGAACGCGTCCCCAGGGGTGCAAACGCGTAGTGTTAGGCTGGGGTGTGGGGGGGCTGGGTAGTTTGTTCTTCGCGAACGCGGCCCTATGCTCGCGAACGCGTAGGCCAGTGGAGTCAAACCTACGCGAACGCGGCCAAGGACTTGCGAACGCGTAGGTCAGGTTAGTCAACCCTTCGCGAACGCAGCCAGGGGCCCGCGAACGCGAAGGGTATTTTTGCCAAATTATTAAAATACCCCAAAAACAGAATACCATACGGGATTTTCATAATTTTCACTTCTTTCTTCTTCTCCAAGCCCCATTGAAGACCTCCAAGCCATTTTCTCCTCCATAACCATTTGGGTAAGTGTTCCTAACACCAATTTCTTCCATTTTCCTTCCCTAATCACTAGAACCTATGCCTAAAATCATGAAAACAAGGTAGAAATTAGGG
>ML283532.1:164288-191448 GCA_005239495.1 Nicotiana undulata | reverse complement strand
ATGGCACGGCATCACCCTTCGTGCTTTTACACTCTTCCTCACCAAACAATAATAAATAAATGGCAAGGAGTACAGCATAGTGGAAACAAATAGTTCCTCAACACCCGGCAAAGGGGAAAATATCAAGTAGAAATTCAAGGAATGCCCGGCAAGGGTCTCAGCTATAACCAATCACTTTAATCACGTTCTCTACACTTGTATTACCATTCGCATCAACACTTTTCTCAAACTCAATGGACAATAATTTCAAACAAGAATAAGTCACCGAGTAAAGTCAACTTCATAATATACTAAACATGGAAGAAATATTGCAATTTATATCAAAATAGACTCACGGGCATGCTTGACACACATTGCATAGGTACTCGTCACCTCACCTATGCAATGAACATGATATTCACTTAGCACATAGCAGTTTATACCTATTCCCTCACCAAGGTTAGTCAAGACACTTACCTCGGGTCCAAAATATAGCAATCAACCCTCTAAGACCACTTTTCCTTTTGAATTCAACTCCGGAACCACAATATCTAAGCATAATTAATTTGAGTGTATCAATAATGACTCAATAAATCAAACCCGTAGTCTAATTAACTATTTCTAATCATTCTTCCTAAAATTCCAAAATTTGACCCCGGGCCCACGTGGTCGAAACTCGAGGTTCGGACCAAAACCCGATCACCCATATCCCCACGATTAAGAATATACAATTTGTTTTAAGATTCGACCCCAAATTGGGGTTGAATCACCCAAAAATCCCAAAAACCTAACACTACCCACTTACCCCAATTTCTACCTTAAATTGCATGTTTTTTTTGGCTTAGGAATTCAATAAAGATTAATAGAAATTGAAGAAAATAAGTTAAGGTTCACTAACCCACGAAGTGTTGGTGAAGGGAAGATTCAATAGATGCCTAAGGGGTTTGGAGAAGGGAGATTTAGTGTGTTTTTTATGAAATCCCGGAATAACACTGTTTTTGGGCCTTTAATAATTCACTGGACGAATTTCCGCTCCTGCGGACATTTAATCGCACCTGCGGGACAGAGGTCGCACCTGCGATCTTGGGCCAGCCCAGGAGGGGTCGCTCCTGCGGACAAGGCTCCGCCCCTGCGGAGGCCGCTCCTGCGGGGATTTGGTCTCCCCTGCGGAATATTCCGCGCCTGCGAGGGCTTGGACCGCGCCTGCGGGATGAGTCCCGCACCTGCGGACTCTGGGCAATAGGGCTGGGGTCGCTCCTGTGAGGCTGGGACCGCAGGGGCGGTCCCGCACCTACGGCTGGGCAACCGCACCTGCGGTCACACCAGCTGCTGTGCACCAGCAGTGGTGAATTGCTGGTTTTTGGCCTCGTGCGGGGTCCGGGAGGCACCTGGGCCCACCCGAGCCCCCGTCCAAATATACCAACAAGTCCTAAATCATTAGGCGGACTCACTCGAACTTTCAGAATAGGAAAAACAACAGCGGAAATCGCATCAAACCCCAAGACTTATTTAATCAACACTTAGGAACTTAAAATTCAAGAATTCATTTCAAATACGCCGAACCGGCCTAAACTGGTCGGAATGGCATCAAACTTTACAGATAAGTTATAATTGACACCACAGAATTATTTCCGGTCTCGGAATTTCATTCGGACCTCGGGAACATCACATCACTTTCCAAGCCACATTTCCATTTCTTTAAAACTTCCAAAACCTCATTTTTGATCCGAAACCACTCAATTCACGCCCGTTTTACACCAAATTTTACAAATAAGACAATTAATATATAATAAACCTGTTCCGGGCTCCGGAACCATAATACGGGCCCGGTAACACTGTTTTCACATAATTATTCACTTTCTTATTCCTTTATTATTTTCAGAAAACAATTTCTTTTAAAAATTCATTTCTCGGGCTTGGGACCTCGGAATTCGATTCCGAGCATATGCCCAAGTCCCATATTTTCCTACGGACCCTCCGGGACCGTCGAATCACGGGTCCGGATCCATTTGCCAGAAATGTTGACCAAAGTCAACTATATTCATTCATTAATTATCAAAAACTCATTTTTCATCAACTTTTCACATAATAGCTTCCCGGCTACACGCCCGGACTGCGCACGCATAACGAGGTGAGACTAACGGAGACTCTCGGAGCCTCGGAACACAGATAAGGCTTAATTTACATAAGATGACATTTTGGGTCATCACAGATGATAAAGACAAGAGGAAGTTTTATTCTAAACTTTCTTCCAAGTATGATCCGTACAAGCTTAATGAGATTAGTGATATTTCTTCTGATTCAGACAATGATTTGAGTGACAAAAGTATGGAAATGCTAATCAAACTGATTTAAGCTTGATTAGCATCACAAGTTTGATTAGCATTTCCATACTTTTNTGTCACTCAAATCATTGTCTGAATCCGAAGAAATATCACCAATCACATTAAGCTTGTACGGATCACACTTGGAAGAAAGTTGAGAATAAAACTTCCTTTCGTCTTTGTCATCACAGAGTCTTATGATCCCCGTTTTATGGGAACTGCCATGAGCAACGGACAGCTTTCCATTACCGTCAACCTTGTCACTCTCAATTAAACTTCTTTTTGTCTTGGAAAATAACGTAGAGAATTCCTCTATAACCTCTTCTTTTATCTGCTTAGGAAAAGTTAAATTCTTACCTACACCATCACTGTTTGAAACACATGCTATTTCCTTCTCATCATCATTGTCGCTAATAAGAACAACAATTTATCAAAGACACACCCTTCCAGGTACTGTATCCAAGTTATTCACTGTATCCAAGTTCATCCCGAGTAATATTACTACGAGGATAATCACCAAAGCCACCAGACAGCTTTATGATGCCAATGAAGCAAGATGAGCTATTCACCGAGCCTCGACTGTACATGTAAGATTTTTACTTTTCATTAAGTATTTTGATTTAGTTTTATATAAAATTTGAAATACTAATTCAATGTAATTTTTCTTATAGGGTCGCTTCACATCTGACGTGGAGGAATTCATACGCAGTCAGCCACATAATGAGTCGGGCGAGGAATCCAACTTTCGGACGAGGATGCTGAAAGAACACTTAGTTTTATATACTTAGTTTTCCTTAGTTACTTTTATATACTTTGAACTAGACAATAGAACCGATTTTCGAATGGGCTTGTAATAAGTGTTAACTTAGTTTTGTTAGTTAAATGTGTTAGTCTATTGAACTTTATACGTTGTTGGTTTTTAATATTGGTTTTAATAATGTTGTTGTTGTATTGTTAGTTGTTATTGTTGTTGTGTTAGTATTGTTGTTGTTGTTGTAATAGGATTTGGTATGCTGGCAGGTGGTGTGGCTGCCAAAATAGGCAGTTTCTGCCAAAATAAAACCCAGAAAAGCGACCAAAGTTGGTCGCTATTGAACCCAGATTTCCAGAATAGCGACCAAAGGTGGTCGCTAATTAACCCAGATTTTCAAAATAGCGACCAACTTTGGTCGCTATGTTATTAAAAAAAATATTTTTCCTGGAATTTAGCGACCAATTGTGGTCGCTTTGGTTTTAAAAAAAATTAAATAAATTATTAAAAAAATTATTTTTTCTGGAAATTAACGATCAATTGTGGTCGCTTTTATTTAAAACAAATTAAATAAATTAATAAAAAAGCGACCAACTTTGGTCGCTATTTTCCAGATTTTCAAATATCATATTTTATTTACAGACCAACGTTGATCGCTCTATTTTGTATAATAATAAATAAATAAATATTGTAATTTAAATATAGAGACCAACTTTGGTAGCTAAATTTATATTATTAAAATTATAAAGCGACCAAAGTTGGTCTCTTTTTCTGATACCCGGAATATTTGGTCAATTTAACATAGAGACCAAAGTTGGTCGCTAGGTAAAGGGACCGACAAAATAGCAACCAAGTTTGTTTGGACGCATTTTGGTCGCTTTTCACTGTTTAGGAACCAACTTTGGTCGCTTTTTGTGATCGGTTTTTTCCGAATTTTTAGTAGTGTGAATATATGTAATTTACAAAATTAATATTTCAAATAACCACATTAGAGATAGAGACGAGAGAACTGAGCAATGAGATTGAATTACAGTGAAAGTAGAAATGACCAGTTTACAAACAACATAAGAATTAGAACAGAATAGATACCTGGTAAGAATTCATACAACTCTATTGGTAGTACTTCCATTATCTTTTTATGCTCCAGTCCTATGTAGAGAGCAACATGAAGAATTTTTTGCAGGCCTTTAGATTCAGGTTCATGCTTTTGTGTTGTCTTTCTCTACCCTTCTCGCTCTTCTTTCTCGTTTAGCGAAGAAGAAGTTTATGTATAACCTTATATGAAAAGCAAGTAATTTATAGCCCTTAATAAGAAAGTTGGGAAAGACCCTTAAACAACGACATATAATTTAAGGCTGAAATAATAGAAAATTACTTTCGTCATAATAGGATAAGTGGAACCAGCCAACCATTCCAAATCACACTAAATAATTTGCCGTTTAAGTAATTATTACCGTAAAACTGCAAGAGAATTCAAAGAAATTCTTGAACAAAAAAAATCATTGATACACACCTTAAGTCAAATAATTGTAAGATCAGGCCCCATTATATTAACAATTTACATTAATTAAACCTGCAGAGATCATGTAAAGGAAATCATTAGAATCTAGAACCAAATGATTCAATTGATATAGACAGTAAGGATTAGAAGAAAAAAAATGAGAAAATAATCACTTTGTGAGGCCACTGGTCAGACAGTGAACATGCATTGTTGTCGTTGGAGATACTCCAGTAAGTTTCTAATTCCTTAGAGGCAATGTCATCAAGGGACCATGCATGAAAATTTATATGCTTCCCGTGCTTCTTCTGTTGCTGGTTATGCAGTCATGCAAGCTATTGAGCAATTATGATTTTATCAGTTCTTCACTGGATAAGAAAAAAAATATGAAGATGAGACAAATTAAGAAGGCAGCAGGTGAAACTTAGCAAGCAAAATAAAGGTAGAAAGACAGAATTCTGGTAAAAGAAATCAGACTCGATGTACCGAAGTGAACAAGGGGACAATTATTGGATTCTTAGATGTGATGCAACTCTTATCATTTGTTGGATAAAATTAAGAGAAGGGTAGAATAGCCATTTAGTTTTTTATGAATATTTTGTTAATTCAACTTTGACTTTAGGACCTTCCCACTTTTAATATAGTATGATTCATATGTTTTAAGTTCTTTTGCAGTATGTACATATTATCCAAGCTAAAAATAGTTCGTGTGATTGCACTTGTTATTAAAATATTGGATTCAGCTCTATTTACTCTATTATGACTCAAAACAGCGTTGAATCTCACCGAGTTTGAGGCAGTCCACCTCATATGAATCTCCTCTCAACATTATACTAACTTAAATGTGCCTTGAAATTTTGGTACAGCGAGGTAAGTCCATCACCGGCAACCCCAAGGCCAAAATCACAAAGCTGAATGAGGAAAAGTTCTGATCCATAATCACTGTGTAAAGTCTTAAAATCCGATTTTTTTTGGAAATTGTATCTATCATAGCAATGCGGAAAGAAGAAAACAAATATTATATCTGAACAAATTGTAGCATATTCGTGAGAGATTTCAATCAAGAAAGGAGTAGAAATCACATAAATTGTTTGTTAATAATCTAGGCAACAAATAAATTGAAGAGCATAAGAGAAATTAAAATAGATTTAACGAAGGTGGATAAATATTTGGAAAAATCTAAGACAATAGTAGGAAAATTGAGCAGAAATTGAAAGAAAAGCATACCGGGATAAGAAAATGAAGAGATGAAAAGAAGGAGATTGAAAGTGATTTTGTTTTTCCGGGGAAGATGAGAAACATAAATGGGAGCTTCTACAGTTACATTTGTGATAGCAGATAACCACTGTTAAGAAAGAGGCAGTGCGTCTACCAAGGTCGAAACCTCTACTGGTACATTGCTGCCCTGTAAAGGTCGAAACCATTAGTAAGCAAATGTAAGTTCAAATTTGCCTATGATGCCTTGACTAATAAGTAACATTGAGCAAAGAATATAATAGATTACAAAAAATTTCTTACCAAATGACAAAAGAGCTCGTTAATGTCACGACCCAATTTTCCCTCCGACTGGGTCTCATGACGGCACCTAGTCTAGACGACTAGGTAAGCCTATTCCTTAAGCGAAATTTAAATAAAACAGATAATACGACAGTAAGTGAAATAAATCATAATAAAGTCGACGCCGCTCGGCATTAATAGTTACTTTACCCAGAACCCGGAATATCACAATACATCACAAGCTACTCTAATGCTCAATATGTACAACTGGAAAGAAAAGACCGTATAGTTTCATCTACAAGTACTACAACTTAAAGATAGGAAGGGGACTCGGAGATCTGCGGACGCTGCAGATTATACCTCGAGTCTCCTGATACTGCTGCTGCTGGCTAGCTGAGATACCGCGTACTAGGACCTGAATCTGCACATGAGGAAAACATGCGCAGAAGGGCGTGAGTACTCCACATTCGGTACCCAGTAAGTGCCAAGCCTAACCCCAGTCAAGTAGTGACGAGGTCAGGTAGAGGCCCTACTAAGGTTTGCAAAGTAACAGATATAGAGAACAAGTAAGTAAAGCAGGTGATAATCGGCAGGAGTTATGAGTAAAGGCTAGCAAGAAATGGTATAATCAAATGCTCGGATCAACGCAATATATATTTAAAGCTCTGTAAGAAAGTAAAGGTACAATGCAATGCAATATGAGGGAAAGGCTCAGGTCTCTGCCCGCAATCCCTATGTATGCAATGCAGTATGAGGAAAAGACTCAGGTATATGCCCGCAATCCCTGTATGCAATGCAGAATGAGGGAAAGACTCAGGTCTATGCCCGCAATCCATGTATGCAATGCAGAATGAGGGAAAGACTCAGGTCTATGCCCGCAATCCCTGTATGCAATGCAGAATGAGGGAAAGGCTCAGGTCTATGCCCGCAATCCATGTATGCAATGCAGAATGAGGGAAAGGCTCAGGTCTATGCCCGCAATTCCTGTATGCAATGCGTAATGTAAAGTAAATCTCCAAAATAACATAGTTTAAGGGTTTGAGGAAAAACCAGTGGAAATCTCAAAGAAATATCATCAAATCAGTTTCAAAGAATAGTAACGATTGGAAAATAAGTTGGGAATCAATTTACCATGATAAATCTTAAGTTATTATGTAATTTGAATGACAACAGTAATAATATAGTTAAAAGGGGAGCATGATATAGAAAGAAATAAGGAACTTCAGTGAAAATATCTCGTGCACGCGCTCGTCACCTCACGTACATGGGGTTTTCTTTTTATAGCAAAAACCAGTAAAAGTGTCTAAGGGAAATTCCCCAACACAGAGTTAGGCAAGCCACTTACCTCAACTGTGCAACTCAACCGCTAATCACTCTCTAGCCACGAGTATCCAACTCCGGGTGGCCCAAACCTATTCAATTCGATGAAATAACGTAAATATAAATTCAAGAAATCAAAATAACTAATTAATTCAGAACTAATACGCGAAATTAGAAAATTTGACCAAAACGCCCATCGGGCCCACGTCTCGAAATCGGGAAAAATTTATATTTTCTGAACCCTTGTTCTCCCATGAGTCTAACCATATGAAAATCTCTCAAATCGGAGGTCAAACACCCAATCGAAACCCCAAAAATCGGTCTAGGAAGTTTCTTCCAATTTTCCCCAATTTCAACTCAAAATCTTTAATTTAAGGGTGGAATTTAAGATTAGGAACGTGGAAATTAATCTATGGTAGTTAGAAATCACTTACTTGGATTACCCAGCTGAAAATCCTCTCAAAAATCGCCTCTCCCGAGCTCCCACAACTCAAGAATGGTGAAATAACAAACCTTCGAATTTTGGAATAAGAACAGGGATTTCCACGCCTGCGGTCCCTTCCACCACGCCTGCGTAAAAGGCATCGCAGGTACGGGTTTCACTTAAGCTGGACAGAGGTCGCGATGCAGGCTTTTTGTTGCTGGTGCGGCTCCGCACCTACAGAAACCCAATCGCACCTGCGGAGACTGGGAAGGCCTGGCCCAACCTCGCACCTGCGGCTAGGGGGCCGCTCTTGCGAGCTCGCACCTGCGGAATTTCAATCGCAGGTGCGGAAACACCAGAAGGAGCCTGGTTCAGCAATTTACCAAGTCCAAAATTCTTTCGTTAAGCGTCCGGAACAACCCCGAGGCCCCCGTGACCTCAACCAAAACCCTATCCAAACTTGGTCGGGCCTTAAAAACACGTCCCAAAACATCAAAATACCCAAAAATGCATAGATTCAGGCCTAAGGAACTTAGGGATTTCCAAGAATCCACCCCCGACGCCGAACCACGTCTAAACTCGTCCGAATGACCTCACATTTTGCACACAAGTCATAAATGACATCCCGGACCTGCTTTCGCTTTCGAAATTTCATTCCGAGTCCGATATCAAAATCTCACCTATCTACCGAAATTGCCAAAATTCTAACTTTCGCCAACTCAAGCCTAAATCTACGTCTGGCCTCAAAAACACATTCCGAACATGCACCCAACCCCTAAATCACTCAACGGAGCTAACGGAGTTGACGGATTTCCATTCCGGATCCGTCTTCACACAGCTCCCGCTTCGGCCCAATTTATAAGGTTAAAGCTCACCTTAAAGGACTATATGTCCAAAAACACTCCAATTTTCATCACTCAACGCTCTGACTCGTTCCATTAACCTAATAAGACATGGGAGGAACAATTATCAGGGGATCAGGGCGCTAACTCTCCAAAACGACCGGCCAAGTCGTTACATTTTCCCCCTCTTAAGAAAATCGTTTGTCCTCGAATGAGTATAGAAACATACCTGAAGCTATGAATAGGTGAGGGTACTGACTCCGCATATCCTGCTCGGTCTCCCAAGTCGCCTCCTCGACTGGATGACCTCTCCACTACACCTTGACTGAAGCAATGTCCTTCAATCTGAGCTTTCTAACCTGCCTGTCCAATATGGCCACAGGCTCCTCAACATATGATAGATCCTTGTCCAGTTGGACTGAGCTGAAATCCAACACATGAGTCGGGTCACCGTGATACTTCCGGAGCATGGACACGTGGAATACCGGATGAACACTTGCTAGGTTGGGAGGCAAGTCCAACTCATAAGCAACCTCCCTAACCCGCTGCAATATCTCAAAAGGGTCAATGAACCTAGGACTCAACTTACTCTTCTTCCCAAATCTCATGACGCCCTTCATCGGCGATACCCGAAGCAAAACCCGATCACCAGTCATGAATGATAAATCACGAACTCCCCGGTCCGCATAACTCTTCTGTCTGGACTGGGCTGTGCGAAGTCTATCCTGAATCACCTTCACCTTGTCCAAGGCATCTTGAACCAAATCCGTACCCAATAATCGGGCCTCGCCCGGCTCGAACCATCCAACTGGAGACCTGCACCGCCTACCATATAAAGCCTCAAACGGCGCCATCTGAATGCTGGGCTGATAGTTGTTATTATAAGCAAACTCTGCAAGAGGTAAGTACTGATCCCATGATCCTCCAAAATACATCACACAAGCACGAAGCATATCCTTCAGAATCTGAATAGTACGCTCGGACTGTCCGTCCGTCTGAGGGTGGAATGTTGTATTGAGATCAATCTGGGTACCCAACTCACTATGCAAGGCTCTCCAGAAGTGCGAGGTGACTGAGGACCTCGGTCTAAAATAATAGATATCGGCACACCATGCAACCGGACTATCTCCCTCATGTAGATCTGAGCCAATCTCTCCGAAGAATATGTAGTCAATACCGAAATGAAATGAGCTGACTTGGTCAGCCGATCCACAATCACCCAAATAGCATCATACCTCCTCAGAGTCCGTGGAAGTCCGACCACGAAATCCATGGTGATTCGCTCCCACTACCACTCTGGAAGCCTCATCTGCTAGAGTAATCCTCCCGATCTCTGATGCTCACACTTGACCTGCTGACAATTGAGGCATCTGGCTACGAACTCCACTATATCCTTTTTCATCCTTCGCCACTAGTAGTGTTGTCTCAGATCCTGGTACATCTTTGCGGTGCCGAGATGAATGGAGTACTGCGGTCTATGGGCCTCCTCAAGGATCAACCTCTGTAGTCCATCTACGTCAGGAACACAAATACGGCCCCGAAGTCTCAACACACCATCATCATCTATTGTCATATCTCTAACACCATCCCGCTGAACTCTATCCCGAAGAGCTCGAAGGTCGGGATCATCATACTGGCACTCTCGAATGCGTTCATAAAGAGAAGATCGAGCAACAAGACAAGCAAAAACTCGGTGAGGCTTAGAAAGGTCCAACCTCACGAATTGGTTGGCTAAGGACTGAACATCCAAAGCTAAGTGCCTCTTAGCTTCATGAGGATATGCCAAACTACACAAACTCTCCGCCCTACATTGGCCTTCCCCAAGTGGTATAATATGGTGATGTTATAATCCTTGAGTAGCTCCAACCACCTGCGCTGACGCAAATTGAGATCCTTCTGCCTGAATATGTGTTGCAAACTCCGGTGATCCGTATATATCTCGTAGGGAACATCGTATATATAATGACGCCATATCTTCAGGGCGTGAACAATCGCTGCCAACTCAAGATCATGAACAGGGTAATTTTTCTCATGTACCTTCAACTGTCTGGACGCGTAGGCAATCACTCTATCGTCCTGCATCAACACCGCTCCCAAGCCAATCCTCGAAGCATCACAATAGACTGTATAGGACCCTGAACCGGTAGGTAGGACTTACACTGGAGCTGTAGTCAGGGCTGTCTTGAGCTTCTGAAAGCTCTCCTCACACTCCTCAGTCCATATAAAAGGTGCACCCTTCTGGGTCAACCTAGTCATGGGTGCTGAAATGGATGAAAATCCCTCTACGAAACGGCGATAATAACCAGCCAAACCGAGGAAACTATGGATCTCGGTAGCTGAAGACGGCCTGGGCCAACTCTGTACTGCCTCTACCTTTTCGAATCTACCTCAATCCCATCCGAAGATACAATATGGCCTAAGAATGCCACATAATCAAGCCAAAATTCACACTTAGAGAATTTGGCATATAACTTCTTCTCTCTCAAGCACGGTCCTCAAGTGCTGCTCATGGTCCTCCTGGGATCGAGAATATACCAGAATGTCGTCAATGAACACAATGATGAAAGTATCAACATGAGGCCGAAATACGTTGTGCATCAGGTGCATGAAGGCTGCTGGGGCATTGGTCAGCCCGAACGACATAACAAGGAACTCGTAGTGACCATATCTAGTCCTGAAAGCAGTCTTCGGGATATCCGACTCCCGAATCTTTAACTGATGATAGCCCGAACGAAGGTCAATCTTGGAGAATACCTTGGCACCCTGTAGCTGGTCAAACAAATCATTAATGCGAGGTAACTGGTACCTATTCTTTACGGTAACCTTATTCAACTGCCTGTAGTCAATGCACATACGCATCGATCCATCCTTCTTTTTCACAAACAACACCGGAGCACCCCAAGGAGATACACTGGTCCTGATAAACCCCTTATCAAGAAATTCCTGCAACTGTTCCTTCAACTCCTTCAACTCAGGAGGATCCATGTGATACAGAGGAATGGAAATAGGCTGAGTGCCAGGCAATAGATCAATGCTAAAGTCAATGTCTCTGTCGGGCGGCATACCCGGAAGGTCAGCTGAAAAAACATGGGGATAATCCCTCACAACTGGGACTGAATCAACTATAGGGGTGTCGGCACTAACATCTCTCACATAGGCCAAATAAGCATCACACCCCTTTGCAACCATCGGCTGAGCCTTAAGAAAAGAAATGACTCGATGAGGAGTATACTCTAGTGAACCCCTCCACTCTAACCTCGGAAATCCTGGCATAGCTAGCGCCACAGTCTTGGTGTGACAATCAAGAATAGCATAGTGGGGCGACAACCAGTCCATGCCCAAAATAACATCGAAATCTACCATACTGAGTAATAATAAATCAACCCTAGTGTCGAAACCACAGATAGAAATCAAACACGATCGATATATGCGGTCCACAACAAGGAAATCTCCCACAGGAGTAGATACATATACGGGGGAACTCAAAGAATCCCGAGATATCCCCAAATGAGAGGCGAAATAAGATGATACATATGAGTATGTGGAACCTGGATCAAATAATACCGATGCATATCTATGACAAACGGGAACAATACCTGTGATAACCGAGTCTGAAGCAATGGCCTCGGATCGAGCTGGAAGGGCATAGTATCTGTCCTGACCTCCCCCTCTAGAATGACCTCGTCCTCCCCGACCTCCACCTCGAGCTGCCTGAGATGGTGAGGCAGCAGCTGGGGCTGGAAGTATGGCCGGGGGACCTGGTGGCAGACGTGGTACCTGATAAGTGTCTGGTGGTGCACCCCTCCTAACTCTAGGGCAATCCTTGATCACATGACGAGGGTCGCCACATCCAAAACAACCCCTCTGAGGGCGTGGTTGCTGACTCTGAACTGGCTTGCTGGACTGGCCGGTGATAGCACCTCGAGCAGGAGGCGCATGCGATATTGGTGGTGCATAATAAGGCTCCCGAGGTCTAGGAGGTGCTGGATTACTACTGGCTGGTGGAAGAGCTGATGTACCGGGCGACTCACAAAACCCCTACCATAGTGTGTCGTTGGTGCACGAGCTCTTGAGAAATGACCCGTCTCTCGAGACCTCTTGGCCTCTCTCTCCTCTCTGTCCCGGGTCAGCATACTCTCAATCCTCCTAGCAATGCTGACAGCCTGCTGGTAAGTGATATCAGTCTCCAACTCCTTGGCCATACTGGTACGAATGCTAGGATGGAGTCCCTCAATAAAACGGTGAACTCTCTCCAACAGTAGATACCAAGGCTGATGCATGTCGTGCCAAGTCACTGAGCTAGACCGCATACTCTGACACGGTCATAGTACCCTGGCGTAGCTGCTCAAACTATGCATGCCAAGCATCCCTGAGACTCTAAGGAACGAACTCAAGTAGAAACATCTCTGAAAACTGAGCCCAAGTAAGTGAGGTTGCCTCGTCCGGACTACTAAGCTCAAATGCACGCCACCACTTATAGGCTGCTCCTCTCAGCTGAAATGTAGTGAAAGAGATCCCACTCATCTCCACAATACCCATGATACGAGGATGCGATGACACTCCTCAAGAAAACCTAGAGCGTCATCTGAAGCTAAACCGCTGAACTCAGGTGGGTGGTACTTCTTGTACCTCTCAAGACGGAGCTGCTCAGAATCAGATGCAGCTGCTCTGGCCTGAGGCTGAACTGGAGCTGCTGGAGGCATAGGAATATACTCTAGGACCTGCCCCATGTGAACCCTCTGCTCAGGGATACGGGTTGCGGGAGTCTGTTCCCCTCCCCCGGCCTGGGATGTAGCTGGGGCTAGCGGAAGTAGTCGCGCCTGCGACAGAGTACTAAAAGCACTCATGAACTGGCCCAGAGTCTCCTGGAGGGCTAGAGTGATAGTAGGGACCTCCGGTGCCCCTCCAAATACAGCTGCTGAGGGATCCTCCGTAACTGCTCTAGCCGGTGCTCGGGCTGCACCGCGTGCTCGCCCCCTGCCCCAACCCCTGCCTCTAGCGGCTCTGGATGGGGTCTTGGGTGCCTGATCGTCGGTACGTCTGGTGCGAGTGCAAACCATTTGTAAGCAAGAATAGAATAGAGTTTAAGAATTTTGGTAGTAGTAATCAACACGAGAAGGGATTCCAAGAAGTATGATCTTTCTTAACAGTTACATAGCCTCTCGAAGATAAGTACGGATGTCTCCGCGCCGATCCACGAGACTCTAATAAACCGACTTGTGATGTTGTGACTCCTATGAACCTAGACGCTCTGCTACCAACTTGTCACGACCCAATATTCCCTCCGACTGGGTCTCGTGACGGCACCTAGTCTAGACGACTAGGTAAGCCTATTCCTTAAGCGAAATTTAAATAAAACTGGTAATACGACAGTAAGTGAAAGATATCATAATAAAGTCAACGCCGCTCGGCATTAACAGTTACTTTACCCAGAATTCGAAATATCACAAGCTACTCTACTGCTCAATATGTACAACTGGATAGAAAAGACCGTATAGTTTCATCTACAAGTACTACAACTTCAAGATAGGAAGGGGACTCGGAGATCTGCGGACGCTGCAGATTATACCTCGAGCCTCCTGATACTGCTGCTGCTGGCTAGCTGAGATACCGCGTACTAGGACCTGGATCTGCACATGGGGAAAACATGCGCAGAAGGGCGTGAGTACTCCACATTCGGTACCCAGTAAGTGCCAAGCCTAACCCCAGTCAAGTAGTGACGAGGTCAGGTAGAGGCCCTACTAAGGTTTGCAAAGTAACAGATATAGAGAACAAGTAAGTAAAGCAGGTGATAATCGACAGGAGTTATGAGTAAAGGCTAGCAAGAAACAGTATTATCAAATGCTCGGATCAACGCAATATATATATAAAGCTCTGTAAGAAAGTAGAGGTACAATGCAATGCAATATGAGGGAAAGGCTCAGGTCTCTGCCCGCAATCCCTATGTATACAACGCAGTATGAGGAAAAGACTCAGGTCTATGCCCGCAATCCCTGTATGCAATGCAAAATGAGGGAAAGGCTCAGGTCTATGCCCGCAATCCCTGTATGCAATGCAGAATGAGGGAAAGGCTCAGGTATATGCCCACAATCCCTGTATGCAATGCAGAATGAGGGAAAGGCTCGAGTCTATGCCTGCAATCCCTGTATGCAATGCATAATGTAAAGTAAATCTCCAAAATAACGTAGTTTAAGGGTTTGAGGAAAAACCAGTGGAAATCTCGAAGAAAAATCATCAAATCAGTTTCAAAGAATAGTAACGATTGGAAAATAAGTTAGGAATCAATTTACCATGATAAATCTTAAGTTATTATGTAATTTAAATGATAACAGTAATAATAGAGTTAAAAAGGGAGCATTATATAGAAAGAAATAAGGAACTTCAGTGAAAATATCCCGTGCACGCGCTCGTCACCTCACGTACACGGGGTTTTCTTTTTATAGCAAAAACCAGTAAAAGTGTCTAAGAAAAATTCCCCAACACAGTGTTAGGCAAGCCACTTACCTCAACTGTGCAACTCAACCGCTAATCACTCTCTTGCCACAAGTATCCAACTCCGGGTGGCCCAAATCTATTCAATTTGATGGAATAACGTAAATATAAATTCAAGAAATCGAAATAACTAATTAATTCAGAACTAATACGTGAAATTAGAAATTTGACCAAAACGCCCCTCGGGCCCACGTCTCGAAATCGGGAAAAAATTGTGTTTTCTGAACCCTTGTTCGCCCACGAGTCTTACCATATGAAAATCTCTCAAATCGGAGGTCAAACACCCAATCGAAACCCCAAAAATCGGTCTAGGAAGTTTCTTCCAATTTTCCCCAATTTCAGTTCAAAATCTTGAATTTAAGGGTGGAATTTAAGATTAGGAACGTGGAAATTAACCTATGGTGGTTAGAAGTCGCTTACCTAGATTACCCAGCTAAAAATCCTCTCAAAAATCGCCTCTCCCGAGCTCCTACAAGTCAAGAATGGTGAAATAACAAAACCTTCGGATTTTGGAATAAGAACAGGGATTTCCGCACCCGCGGTTCCTTCCACCGCGCCTGCGGTACCGCACTTGCGTAAAAGGCATCGCAGGTGCGGGTTTCACTTAAGATGGACAGAGGTCGCGTTGTGGGCCTTTTGTCGCTGGTGCGGCTCCGCACCTGCGAAAACCCAATCGCACCTACGGAGACTGGGAAGGCCTGGCCCAACCTCGCACCTGCGGCTTGGGGACCGCTCTTGCGAGCTCGCACCTACGGAATTTCCATCGCAGGTGCGGAAACACCAGAAGGAGCCTGGTTCAGCAATTTACCAAGTCCAAAATTCTTCCTTTATAAGCGTCTGAAACAACCCCGAGGCCCATGGGACCTCAACCAAAACCACTAACTGACCCCAATACCCTATCCAAACTTGGTCGGGCCTTAAAAACACGTCCCATAACATCAAAATACCCAAAAATGCATAGATTCAAGCCTAAGGAACTTAAGGATTTCCAAGAATCCACCCCCGACGCCGAACCATGTCTAAACTCATCCGAATGACCTCAAATTTTGCACACAAGTCATAAATGACGTTCCGGACTTACTATCGCTTTCGAAATTCCATTCCGAGTCCGATATCAAAATCTCACCTATCGGCCGAAATCGCCGAAATTCTAACTTTCGCCAACTCAAGCCTAAATATATGTCTGGCCTCAAAAACACATTCCGAACACGTACCCAACCGCAAAATAACTCAACGGAGCTAACGGAGTCAACGAATTTCCATTCCGGATCCGTCTTCACACAGCTCCCGCTCCGGCCCAATTTCTAAGGTTAAAGCTCACCTTAAAGGACTATATGTCCAAAAACACTCCAATTTTCATCACTTAACGCTCTGACTCATTCCATTAACCTAATAAGACATGGGAGGAACAGTTATCAAGGGATCAGGGTGCTAACTCTCCAAAACGACCGGCCAGGTCGTTACAGTTAAAGTGGGCTAATAAAGATACAATTTTCATACCAGAGAGAATAGGCAACCTCAAATTTCAATGGATCGGAAAGTTAGAAAGCATGTTACTTTGGGCTGAAATAAAATTATACCGCAACTTTCTATGATGCAACAAAAAATATTAGGATCACTTATTTTCTGTCAAATATATATAGCGTCAATTATTAGTATTTATTCATAATAGCTGAGGGAAAATAATGAAGACATTAAAGAAGATGAGGAAATTGTCCAACCATTTTGCAATAGTAAAACTGATGACATCATTGACATATGCAAAGATACATATACAAAATAAAGAAATGAGACAAGGTTTAAGGTAGAAAATGAAATTACGATATTACGTCTCATAGTATACCTTTTAGTACCAAGACGTGAAAACATTTTACTTTATAGGATCTCTTTGATATACCCGCAATACAGTTACGCGTGTTATTCAGCATTAAAGGAATATTAAAGTATCAAAATATAAGATAAATAAGTTTTTAACTTAATACTCATTTAGTTTTTTAGATTCACAGTAGATTCTCCTTTGTCAACATATTGAATTGTGGCATATAAAATTTTATAAGAGGAAATAATATGATAGAGTAGCATGCATATTTTAATAATAAATAAGTAAATTTAAATACATAGTAACATTACCAATTTACTGGAGTATGTGCAACTGAAAAAATAAAAAACAAAAACCATTAGATAATAGACCCTCCTCCTTTGTTCAGGCTTGGGACCGGCTGTGTTACAATATAATTTGAATAGAGGCGAAGTTAAACACATAAAATGTGTCCCCCTTTATTTTATTTCCAATTTTGCTCCAAATCTCTTTATCTTCACACCGCTTAATTCCTACACAATTAAAATATAATATAAAGCACAAGGTAATATAATTAATACTCAAAAGAGGATTAAAAAGTTCTATAATGTGAGGCAATAATAGTTAAATATATGTATTTTTGGCTGAACATTAGACACCCGATGTCTGGGTTTTATTTTTCGCATTTTGGTTTTGAGTTTATCTCTTTTACACAAATATTTAAGTTGAAAAAGGCTATTATCTAAATTTTAATGAAATATCGAATTGTTTGGATGTGTGTCAGCTTGCCTAGTTCCACGATGGGCGCCATCATGACCGGATTGGTTTTGGGTCGGGACACGATTGTTACAGTTGCCTTTGTATGTTATTAGTGACGGTGTTTTCAAGACGAAAGATTGGCAAATAAAATTTCGTCACAAAAAATCTTTGGTGAAAGAGAAATTAATCATATGTGACAAAATAATTCATCACGGATAATTAAATTTGTTGTAGCGTGCGATGATCAATTGTTCACCTTACCTAATAAAATTGGATATCTCAGATCAATTAAATGACCTTTGTTCATGCCATTGGGGTGGTCTATACATCCAAATCCAAGTGGTAGTGCACTGTTTTTTTAACATTTCTACCGAACTTTTATGATGGGCAACACTTGCATGTTTGACTTTTGAACACTTTCGTGTGAGGGGATTTGGAACACAAATCGATTTAAAGTGTGATACATGGATTATGTATGAACCCACTTAAGCCTATTGTCCCAAAGATCAGTCCCCACCATCGGCTAAATCCACTGCTGGTGTGGCTGCTTCTGGTGTGACCGCACCTGCGGTCTACCAGTCGTAGGTGCGAGACCGCACCAGCGGTCCCAGCCTCGCAGGTGCGGAAAGCCCATAGACCCCTCTACCTCCGCAGGTGCGGGCTTGTGCCTGCTGATGCGAGTCCGCTGGTGCGGACTTCCCCTCACAGATGCGACCCCAGCTCCCAAGCCCAGCCTCCACAGGTGAGGCCAGTTCTTCGCAGGTGCGGGACCGCACCTGTGGTCCAAAAGTCGCTGGTGCGAGAATCCCTTAAGTTCCAAACACGGGTCTTCTTCATTTTTCAACCCTTTTACCTCCATTAGAGAGTGCTAGGAGCTTCAAGAACCTGCTCTTGACCCAAATTCAGTATAGGTAAGTAAATTCTTTTCATTTATCTAGTTTCATACATGAATTAACAAAGAAATAAACTACTAATTCTTGGAAAAATCTAGGTTTTGGGTTGTAAATGGGATTTTGGAAAATTAGTGAATTACCCCTTCTTAGCCATTGAATTCCTAAATAAATTATGTAATTACGATCCTTAGACTAAAGGTAACTCAATCCTTCAAGATTTTTCAAAATCCAAACGTGTGGGCCCGGGGTCGAAATTCCGGAAATGGTCAAGAATGCTTAAATTTAGGATTTCTTGCTAATTCTTCTTCTTGGAACCCAAATTAATTCAATTATACCATAATTGGTTAGTTGCGAGCCGTCGAGGGTGAATTTCGGAGATTCGGGCGCATCTTTGATCCGAGGGGTGATATCGTCACGAGGTGAGTCTCCTTTACAAGCTTGTAAGGGAAATGTCCCCGTAGGTTCCTTATCTGCTATGTGTAAATGTTGAGGGGGCCGCGTACGTACCAAGTGACGAGAGTCCGTACGTGGTGACTATATTGCTATGTCGGGTAGCCGTAGGACCCACGAGCATGCCATTTCGTGCCTTATTAGAACCATTGTGTGCAATATAAATTGTGTTTATTGTTGAAATGACATGGGAGAGGTAAGAATATGATGATGTAAATCCTAATTGGCTTTCAGTGATATGATATTGACATAGTCCTGTTCAGTTCACGGTCGAGTCGGTACCCGTAGGTACCTATATGTAAATATTATTATTATCGAGTCAGCACACGAGTCGCAGGTATGATGTGCGATCGTGGGGAGCTTATTATTATTATCGAGTCAGCACACGAGTCGCAGGTATGATGTGCGATCGTGGGGAGCTTATTATTATTATCGAGTCAGCACACGAGTCGCGGGTATGATGCGCGATCGTGGGAAGCTTATTATTATTATCGAGCCAGCACAAGAGTCGCAGGTATGATGCGCGACCGTGGGGAGCTTATTATTATTATCGAGTCAGCACAGGAGTCGCAGGCATGATGCGCGATCGTGGGAGCTTACTATTATTATCGAGTCAGCACAAGAGTCGCAGGTATGATGCGCGACCGTGGGGAGCTTATTATTATTATTATCGAGTCAGCACAGGAGTCTCAGGTATGATTCGCGACCGCGGGGAGCTTATTATCATTATTATTATCGAGTCAGCACAGGAGTCTCATATATGATTCGCGATCGTGGGGCTTATTACTATCGAGTCAGCACACGAGTCCAAGGAGAACTTTCCGGCTCCCGTAAAAGGAGAACTTTCCGGTTCAGTAGAAAGTCTTCCAACTTTTGTCCTGGAAGATGATCTACCTGATTGGACATGTCTAGTCTGTTTCAGTAGTGGTGAAAAGGGTGAAGAATTGGTCGAGCTTTCTTGCGGAGAACACCATATCCACCTTGAGTGTGGGAAGAGAATGCTTGTAAGTGACCGATCGAGCTAAGCAAGATACTTAGAATTTTATTTTTTCATTTACTCTAATGTCTGATTTGTAAAATTATTGGAGTAATTTTAATCATTAATTGGTTTAATATATCCTTATTCAGAAAAGTGACAACAAGTGTCCACACTGCCGCAAGGAGATGTTGACAGGCAACGCTTCGTATGATAGATGGCTAATTAAAAAGGAAGAAGAAGAAGAAGAGAAAAAAGGTGCTAGCAAGGCTATCAAGGGAGTACGATATATGTATGTTAAGTTGGCAATATCTAATCTACTGCATTAGTAGTATAATTCAAGCTTTCTAGACTTATCCTTAGCTTTATTGCGTGTCATTTTCGTTGTTTTTGCATATTGTACTCTTGTTGTTTCGTCGGGCCCTCTTTGTTGGTATTTCATGCTCTAATTCCCTCTTTCGAAATGTTATGATTCCGTTTCACCAGCAACACATAACTAGTTGACACTGAATACATTTAAATCGGAAAATAAAAACACAAGCGTTATTGCTAATAGACAGTAAGCCAAAAAAAACGCTCTCTCCTCTCTCCTCTCTTTCTTGCGACATGGTGAACTAGGGCAGCCATTAGCTGCCATCGCCTCTCCCCAGCTTCAAGCTGTGGGAGAGTCCATCCAAAACAAGAGTGAAACACAACCAAATCATAATACAAATCAGTCATATGCATAGTAGCTTGCCGCAAAATCGTCAAAGTTGGAGTTAAGTCCAGTAACGTTTGAACATGGTGAACCTACTGTGGAATTCACCATTGAAAAAGTTAATGCATTCACTATTGAAGAAGGCTTACATCAAGTTATTATTCTTAAGTTTTCATATGGAAAACCTGATTTGCAGGAGTTAAAGGCAGATTATTTCAGCCCAGTTTGACGTTAAAAGTAGGTGTTATATTGGCCAACTCGAATTTCGTCATATTTTAGTTTGGCTCGATCGGTATGAGTTATGTCCTGGTGTCGAAATCTACTGGTTATTTAAAGTCCAAGGGCCAGGAATTTTTCTTTAGAACTTTTCCATGGACACTAGGTTTCAATCCGAGAGGAGAAACTTCAAAAGCAGTTGTGTGGATTTCGTTTCATGAGCTGCCGCCAAAATTTTTTGCAAAAAAACCGCTAATGTCAATTGCTGCAGCGTGTGGGAAGCCTCTTGCTGTGGATAAAGCTACTAGAGATCGAACAGGACCAAGTGTTGCTAGAGTTAAAGGTGCTGCTTGATCTCCTAGATAAACACCTTGAGAGAGTTAGGTTGCAAATTGTAGATGGAGCTACTAGAAAAACAGTCGAACATTATCAGGAGGTGACCTATGACAATTTACCTAGGTATTGCACATTTTGTAAACATCAAGGACATGAAGAAAGATCATGTAGTTTGATGAATGGTAAGGCAAAGGAAGTTGCTGGAATTGAGAGTGGAGAAGGGGCAGTGCATGATGGAAAACTTGCTTGTGAGACGGCTAATATTGAGAAGCTAAAAGGAGATGCTACGACCTATTTGAATGCTAAAAGAGCTGGACAAATTGAGGCTACATGTCCTGTTGAGCATCAGGTATTGCAAAGTGCAGAAGGAAATCAAGCTGTTACTGGGAACAACAATAATGAGATGAATCGCGCAAATACGGATATCTCTGTAGGTGATGCTTTTAAAATTGATAAGGGTCCACCAGAACATACATGAGATGTTCCTACTAAAACGTCCTTAGCGACGATTCGCAACGCAATAAATCCAGTTGTCCAAACTTAATTATGAAAATTTGCACTCTACTATGGATACAACTGTTGCATCAACTGCTGTAACTGTTGATAGAGCGGATGCATGTGTGCAAATTGGGAAGGATACAAATGATAATATTGCAACTGGTGATCGAAGGTTTGCTATAGATTCTAAGGTTGTCAATGTAGAGTCTAAACACACAAGTGTTCAAGCTGAATGTGAGCAGATAACAGGCTAAACCTACTGTTGATCAAGCAATATTTGATCCTAAGGTTAAAAGTGCTAGGCAGTTAAAGGCAGCTGATGCACAAAACTCTGAAGTTTAAGGTGTTGCTGCTGCAATTGATAAGGCTTCGAAGGAACATGCTATAAGTTTGGTTAAAAACATAAGGTGTTCAGATGGTGATTGTCAAGGTGCAAAGTTGGAAACTAATGCTGCATTGAAAGCAACAGGTGATCGAGTTGTTGCACCTGTTGAACCAGTGGAGAAATCAGCAGTAGCAAGTGCACAACTTGATCCAGGTGCACAATTTGATACAGCGACTAATAAGTCAGTTGTACAAGCAACTAGTTTAGATGTTGCTGGAGATATGGAGGCTACTGATATGTTAGAAGCAGGATCTCAACATGGTCAACAATCAGTTGCTAAGGGCTGGTCTGTAGTGCATTGATCACCTAGCAATGAGGTATTTTCAGATCATAAAAATCAGGAGGCAAAAGCACAGTTTAAGTGTTCTAACTCCTTTGATGCCTTGGCTTGCACACATGAACATGGGGAGAAAGATATGCAGCATAAGGAGGTAGGTGAAAATTCAAAACTTATGCAACAGAGGTCTCTAGGAAGAAGAAAAAACCAGCAGAAATATGGTGCTCCGTTGGACATTGTTCCAGTAGCAGGGAAGCTAACGGGCAATCAAGCACATAGCTCCAATACTCCGACCTTGCAATTTTACAGTCCTCACGTGGAACAGATCATCAAAGATGCCCAGAACGCGATGATGTTGCATACTAACATGGTTAAACAACCTTTGGTAACATTGAACACCTCCGTCTTTGAAATACCACCACAATCAATGGAATCATTTGGGGAGCATGGAGGAGATACTGGACAGTTGGTGTTGTCCACTGGAAACAACAACTATGTTATCAAAGCAAATGTTAGAGATATGGCAATTAAATCCAAACTTTGGGCTGACTAACGAGAGGATGATGATGATGAAGACTGGGGTGTTGATTTTTCGGGGGATTCGACTGACGAAGGTGAGCAATGCAGTGGAGATGAGGAGATGCTTTCACTTGGCTCACCTGCCTTGACAAAAATTGGCAGTTCATCAAAGTTGAATTCAAGCAGCAAGCTCAATGCAAAAGCTCCAGTTTTTGTCCCTAAAAATAGGCAGCAACAGATCACAACAGCTGCTATTTCGATGGCCCAAGCAGCAGACAAAAGTTCTGGGCAGCAACAACTTAATTCTAATACACCAGCTGGTAATTGTACGACTAATCAACATGAAGCAGAAATGTTAAATCCTGGAAAGCAACAGCAAACGAAAACTATGTCAAAATCAGTTAAGGCAGCAAGAACTCCAGGACAGTAGCGTGTAGGCAGTAATCACAACTACAAGTAATGCACAGCAGCAACAGATTATTAGTATCGAAGATAGAAAGCTACTGGACGCAATGGTAAGTTCAAAACTTGTCAATTTGTTAAATCTTAATACTTGTAGTACTGGACGTGTGGGGAAAAGTAGGAACAAAAGCAACACATTGAGATACAACAAAAAAAATCAGCTTTGGTAAATATACAAGATGGAGCACTGGTGACCCAAGGTCGTGGAGCACTGGTGGCCCAAGATTTGTTTCAAGACATCCCAAATACGGGGAACTTGGGGAGGGATCTTTTTGAAGAAGGTGAGGAAGAGGCAATGATTCAACAGTTTCGGGCGAGAGAGCAAGGAAAGGTGATTTATCACCAAGGCATAGCGGACAAAGCAAGAAGATTCACACAAGGAAGAAGAGTTGGGACGACAGGTTGAATGAGGAAGCAAAAGTTAGGCGACTTCCCATGAGAGTCGCCAAGCAGAAACAAGCTACCACAACCACATTTACGAGATCCAATCATTCAAAAAAGAAGTGATGAACTTTGAAGATATTTTGAAGAGATGGGACGAAGATGAAAATGAATTACAAATTGAAGAAGTTGCAATCATGGACTATGGACTAGAAGGGACAAGACTTTAACTATTACTTCATTTTATTATATCACTATATTAGTATACTCATTTGTAATATCATCACATAGTATGTTATAAAATCTGTGATGATCATAGAATATTTAGTACTTTCTAGTTCACACTTTTTACATGCATGCTAGTAGATGAGGCTTTTTATGCCTCGATAGGATTAGTAAGGTAAGGTTTAGCCCAGCGTGTGTTGCTTTAGTCCTATGCCTTTGGAAAGATATCCAAACGTTTATGAGATTATATGCCCTCGTGAGACTTTGCCGGTAGCTACACCATGATTCCTCTACATGAGGTTGCCATATAGGGCATTGTGAGGCGCAGAGGAGTGATTATATAGCCAAGGCATAGAGGCGACACTACTGGTGCTATTGTCCCCCTTGTTTGTACTATTCCTATGTGGTTTCTTTTTCTGCTTTTTATTATTAATAAGACTAGCCCTAGGCTCTTGCCTAGTGGATTTGCTTTTTAAAAAAAAGATAGTAAGCCCTTCTCCTTTGTTCAGGCTTAGGATCGGCTGTGTTAAACTATAACTTGAATACAGGTGGAGGTGAAAACATGACTTTTCTTAAAGATATGGATCAACCAGCCAAATAGGAGCTACCAAATAGATTTAATTTATTATTCATATGTTTTAAGTTCTTTTGGAGTATGTACATATTATCCAAGCTAAAAATAGTTCTTGTGATTGCACTTGTTATTAAAATATTGGATTCAGCTCTATTTACTCCATTATGACTCAAAACAGCGTTGAATCTCACCAAGTTTGAGGCAGTCCACCTCATATGAATCTCCTCTCAACATTATACTAACTTAAATGTGTCTTGAAATTTTGGTACAGCGAGGTAAGTCCATCACCGGCAACCCCAAGGCCAAAATCACAAAGCTGAATGAGGAAAAGTTGTTTTTCTTTTTTAGAAATTGTATCTATCATAGCAATGCGAAAAGAAGAAAACAAATATTATATCTGAACAAATTGAAGCATATTCATGAGAGATTTCAATCGAGAAAGGAACAGAAATCACATAAATTGTTTGTTAATAATCTAGGCAACAAACAAATTGAAGAGCATAAGAGAAATTAAAATAGATTTAACAAAGGTGGACAAATATTTGGAAAAATCTAAGACAATAGTAGGAAAATTGAGCAGAAATTGAAAGAAAAGCATACCGGAAAAAGAAGATGAAGAGATGAAAAGAAATAGATTGAGCGTGTTTTTGTTTTTCCGGTGAAGATGAGAAACATAAATGGGAGCTTCTACAGTTAAATTTTGTTGATTTTGCATCTGTTACTGCTACTGTTTTTTTAGAATAATTAGTTGTTTAGTTTTAGGATGAGTCTGTTACAAAACTCTTAATTTTAATTATAGTAAGAGTCTAATAATCTAAATTTTAGGAGGAGTCTACTACTTTACATTTGTGATGGCAGATAACCATTGTTAAGAAAGAGGCAGTGCATTGCTGCCCTTTAAACAATGGTTGAACCATCAGTAAGCAAATGTAAGTTCAAATTTGTCTATGATCCCTTGACTAATAAGTAACATTGAGCAAAGAATATAATAGATTACAAAAAGTTTCTTACTAAATGACAAAAGAGTTCTTTAAAGTGAGCTGATAAAGATACAATTTTCATACCAGAGTGAATAGGCAACCTCAAATTTCAATGGATCAGAAAGTTAGAAAGCATGTTACTTTGGGCCGAAATAAAATTATACCACAACTTTCTATGATACAACAAAAAATATTGAATCAGTTATTTTTTGTCAAATATATAACGTCAATTATTAGTATTTATTTATAATAGCTGAGGGAAAATAATGAAGACATTAAAGAAGATGTGCAAATTGTCCAACTATTTTGCAATAGTAAGACTGATGACATCATTGAAATATGCAAATATACATATACAAAATAAAGAAATGAAACAAGGTTTAAGGTAGAAAAGGAAATTACGATATTACAACTTGGTTAGTGTTATATTTTTTAGTACCAAGATGTGAAAACATTTTACTTTATAGGATCAATTTGACATACCCGCAATACAGTTACGCGTGTTACTAAGCATTAAAGGAATATTAAAGCATCAAAATATAAGATGAATAAGTTTTAACTTAATTTTCATTTCGTTTTTTAGATTCACAGTAGATTCTCCTTTGTCAACATATTGAATTGTGGCATATAAAATTTTATAAGAGGATATAATTTGATAGAGTAGCATGTATATTTTAATAATAAATGAGTAAATTTAAATACATAGTAACATTACCAATTTACTGTGAGTATGTGCAACTGAAAAAATAAAATAAAAACCATTCGACAATAGACCCTTCTCTTTTGTTCGGGATTGGGACCGGCTTTGTTACAGTATAATTTGAACAGAGGCGAAGTTAAAAACATGAACATTTTTCCATACGTAAAAATCAGCCACCTCAGCTTCACAGAATTGAACAAAAATCAAATAAATATGTAATAAGCTTTTGTGCATATAGATTTGCAAACACGTATACTTCCACTGATTGTTGCTCGAGAAGTTTCACAGTGTAAATATTTTGATTTGTATATTGTCCATCATAAAACTATATTAGAAGAGTAAACATTTAGCAAGGATTTGCAGATACATAAGCCAACTCTTATTTAGTGCATATGAAATTTTAGATAAATGGCTTCAAGCTCCACGAATATGTCACGACCCCAAATCTAAATTAGTTGTGATGGTGCCTATCGTTGCAAATTAACACCCAATGTATAGGATCTTATATTTATATCATTTCTAAACAGATAACTCGTAATGGTTTCATTTATATTACATTTTAAACAGACAAAATTGCACCATATGTTTAAAATACAACCACAAGACCCCGGAGTCACTGGTCATGAGCATAGAATTCAATGAGAGACAATATGCTAGAGTTATGGGTTAGCTAACAATCCCGTTGAGTCTTTCACTTAAATCGTCTAATTAATTTATCTGATTTATTAGTTGACAGGGTTAATATTACTCGTAGCATTCTCCCGAAGTACTAATCGTCTATTAAAGCTAACCTAACACATACATTCTTATGGAATTAGGATAAACAAGAACGCATTAATAATTCTTGTATAGTAACCAAGCAAGCGATTAGGTATATTCCAATTCTAACCACAACCCCCCCCCCCCC
>ML283532.1:136916-158616 GCA_005239495.1 Nicotiana undulata | reverse complement strand
GGGGGTGGGGGGGGGGGGGGGGGGGGGGGGACCAAAAGGTCTTCCCTTTTGTTTTATTTTTTATTTTTTAAAATTTGTTTCTTCTGCGTTTTATTCAATTTTGCTCCAAATATCTTCATCTTCACACTGCTTAATTCCTACACAATTAAAATATAATATAAAGCACAACGTAATATAATTAATACTCGAAAGAGGATTAAAAAGTTCTGTAATGTGAGGCAATAATGGTTAAATATATGTATTTTTGGCCGAACATTAGACACCCGATGTCTAGGTTTTATTTTCTGCATTTTGGTTTTGAGTTTGTCTCTTTTACACAAATATTTCAGTTGAAAAAGGCTATTATCTAAATTAATGAACTATCGAATTGTTTGGGTGTATGTCGGCTTGCCTAGTTCCACGATGAGCGCCATCATGATCGGGCTGGTTTTGGGTCGGGACACGGTCGTTACAGTTGCCTTTGTATGTTATTAGTGATGGTGTTTTCGAGACGAAAGATTGGCAAATAAAATTTCGTCACAAAAATCTTTGGTGACGAAAAATTAATCATATGTGACAAAATAATTCATCACGGATAATTAAATTTGTTGTAGCGTGCGATGATCAATTGTTCACCTTACCTAATAAAATTGGATATCTCAGATCAATTAAATGACCTTTGTTCATGCCATTGGGGTGGTCTATACATCCAAATCCAAGTGGTAGTGCACTTTTTTTAAACATTTCTACCGAACTTTTATGATGGGCAACACTTGCATGTTGGACTTTGGAACACTTTTGTGTGAGGGGATTTGGAACACAAATTGATTTAGAGTGTGATACATGGATTATGTATGAACCCACTTAAGCCTATTGTCCCAAAGATCACTCCCCACCATCGGCTAAGTCCTCTCCCTATATATATGTATGTGAGATACTCTAACTAACATATGAAGTGAGATACTAAATAAGTGAATCTAAAAAATGGAAGGAGAGAGTTCAAAGACATACGAGAATTTTGATGTTGAGGATTCGGAATCGTCCGAAGATTTGGAAGCTGTAGAGTCAACCGATCCTGATTGGCTAACAATTCCGAAATGTCGAGGAAATATTGGAAGGCTGTTTGCAAGCGAAGAATCTCATTTTACTATGAACTCAGTTCAATTTGATATGTTGGCATTGTCCGTCCAAGGAGTTACAGTTTCCGTATGTATATTATTTTGATTTACTTCCTCCTCACTTTTTCGCTCATGAAGTCAGCAATTTTATATACATATATCCTGTGTATTTTAATGGTTTTTGCCATTTTATGGTAGGAGTACGACAAACCTAAGCCGGCTCCCGTAATAGAACTTTCCGGTTTAGTAGAAAGTCTTTCAACTTTTGTCCTGGAAGATGATCTACCTGATTGGTCATGTATAGTCTGTCTCAGTAGTGGTGAAAAGGGTGAAGAATTGGTCGAGCTTTCTTGCGGAGAACACCATCTCCACCTTGAGTGTGGGAGGAAATTGCTTGTAAGTGACCGATCGAGCTAAGCAAGATACTTAGAATTTTATTTTTTCATTTACTCTAATGTCTGATTTGTAAAATTATTGGAGTAAATTTAATCATTAATTGGTTTAAAATATCCTTATTCAGAAAAGTGACAACAAGTGTCCACACTGCCGCAAGGAGATGTTAACAGGCAACGCTTCGTATGATAGCTGGCTAATTAAAAAGGAAGAAGAAGAAGAGAAAAAAGGTGTTAGCAGGCTATCAAGGGAGTAGGATATATGTATGTTTAGTTGGCAATATCTCATCTACTGCATTAGTAGTATAATTCAAGCTTTCTAGACTTATCCTTAGCTTTATTGTGTGTCATTTTCGTTGTTTTTGAATATTGTACTCTTGTTGTTTCGCCGGGGCCCTCTTTGTTGGTATTTCATGCTCTAATTCCCTCTTTTAAAATGTTATTATACCGTTTCACCAGCAACAATAAAAAACTGTATAGCTCTTTTGCCTATGCTGAAAAAAATATTAGTAACATAACTAGTGGACACTGAATACATTTGAATCGGAAAATAAAAACACAAGTGTTATTGCTAATAGACAGTAAGCCAAAAAAATGCTCTCTCCTCTCTTTATTGTGACATGGTGAACTAGGGCTTGGCTGCCATCGCCTCTCCCCAGCTTCAAGCTGTGGGAGAGTCCATCCAAAACAAGAGTGAAACGCAACCAAATCATAATACAAATCAGTCATATGCATCGCAGCTTGCCGCAAAATCGTCAAAGTTGGAGTTAAGTCCAGTAACGTTTGAACATGGTGAACCTACCGTGGAATTCACCACTGAAGAAGTTAATGCATTCACTATTGAAGAAGGCTTACATCAAGCTGTAATTCTTAAGTTTTCATATGGAAAACCTGATTTGCAGGAGTTAAGGCAGATTATTCCAGCCCAGTTTGACGTTAAAGGTAGGTGTAATATCGGCCAACTCGAATTTCGTCATATTTTAGTTAGGCTCGATCTGTATGAGGACTATGTCCATGTGGTGTCGAAATCTAATGGGTATTTAAAGTCTAAGGGCTAGGAATTTTACTTTAGAACTTTTCCATGGACACTAGGTTTCAATCCAAGAGAAGAAACTTCAAAACCAGTTGTGTGGATTTTGTTTCATGAGCTGCCGCCAAATTTTTTTGCAAAAAAACCGCTAATGTCAATTGCTGCAGCGTGTGGGAAGGCTCTTGCTGTGGATAAAGCTACTCAACATCGAACATGATCAAGTGTTGCTAGAGTTAAGGTGTTACTTGATCTCCTAGATAAACACCTTAAGAGAGTTAGGTTGCAAATTGTAGATGGAGCTACTGGAAAAACAGTCGAACATTATCAGGAGGTGACGTATGACAATTTACCTAAGTATTGCACATTTTGTAAATATCAAGGACATGAAGAAAGATCATGTCGTTTGATGAATGGTAAGGCAAAGGAAGTTGCTGGAATTGAGAGTGGAGAAGGGGCAGTGCATGATGGAAAACTTGCTTGTGAGACGGCTAATATTGAGCAGCTAAAAGGAGATGCTAGGGCCTATTTGAATGCTAAAAGAGCTGGGCAAATTAAGGCTACACGGCCTGTTGAGCAGCAGGTATTGCAAAGTGCAGAAGGAAATCAAACTGTTACTGGGAACAACAATAATGAGATGAATCGCGCAAATACAGATATCAAGGAGTTGCTCTGCAATTGATAAGGCTTCAAAGGAACATGCTACAAGTTTGGTTAAAAATATAAGGTGTCCAGATGGTGATTGTCAAGCTGTAAAGTTGGAAACTAATGCTGCATTGAAAGCAACAGGTGATCGAGCTGTTGAAAGAAACAGGTGATAAGGGTCCACCAGAACATACATGAGATGTTCCTACTAAAACGGCCTTAGCGACGATTCGCAACGCAATAAATCCAGTTGTCCAAACTTAATTATGAAAATTTGCACTCTACTATGGATACAACTGTTGCATCAACTGCTGTAACTGTTGATAGAGCGGATGCATGTGTGCAAATTGGGAAGGATACAAATGATAATATTGCAACTGGTGATCGAAGGTTTGCTATAGATTCTAAGGCTGTCAATGTAGAGTCTAAACACACAAGTGTTCAAGCTGAATGTGAGCAGGGAACTTTGGCTAAACCTACTGTTGATCAAGCAATATTTGATCCTAAGGTTAAAAGTGCTGGGCAGTTGAAGGCAGTTGATGCACAAAACTCTGAAGTTCAAGGTGTTGCTGCTGCAATTGATAAGGCTTCGAAGGAACATGCTATAAGTTTGGTTAAAAACATAAGGTGTTCAGATGGTGATTGTCAAGGTGCAAAGTTGGAAACTAATGCTGCATTGAAAGCAACAGGTGATCGAGCTGTTGCACTTGTTGAACCAGTGGAGAAATCAGCAGTAACAAGTGCATAACTTGATACAGGTGCACAATTTGATACATCGACTAATAAGTCAGTTGTACAAGCAACTAGTTTAGATGTTGCTGGAGATATGGAGGCTACTGATATGTGAGAAGCAGGATCTCAACATGGTCAACAATCACTTGCTAAGGGCTGGTCTGTAGTGCATCGATCACCTAGCAATAAGGTATTTTCATAAATATCTGGAGGCAAAAACATAGTTTAAGTGTTATAACTCCTTTGATGCCTTGGCTTGCACACATGAACATGGGGAGAAAGATCTGCAGCATAAGGAGGTAGGTGAAAATTCAAAAATTATGCAACAGAGGTCTCTAGGCAGAAGAAAAAACCAGCAGAAATATGGTGCTCCGTTGGACATTGTTCCAGTAGCGGGGAAGCTAACGGGCAATCAAGCACATAGCTCCAATACTCCGACCTTGCAATTTTCCAGTCCTCGCGTGGAACAAATCATCAAAGATGCCCAGAACGCGATGATGTTGCATACTAATATGGTTAAACAACCTTTGTAACATTGAACACCTCCGTCTTTGAAATACCACCACAATCGTTGGAATCATTTGGGGAGCATGGAGGAGATATTGGACAGTTGGTGTTGTCCACTGGAAACAACAACGAAGTTATTAAAGCAAATGTGAGAGATATGGAAATTAAATCCAAACTTTGGGCCGACCAACGAGAGGATGATGATGATGAAGACTGGGGTGTTGATTTTGCGGGGGATTCGATTGACGAAGGTGAGCAATGTAGTGGAGATGAGGAGATGCTTTCAGTTGGCTCACCTGCCTTGACAAAAATTGGCAGTTCATCAAAGTTGAATTCAAGCAGCAAGCTCAGTGCAAAGGCTCCAGTTTTTGTCCCTAAAAATAGGCAGCAACAGATCACAACAGCTGCTATTTCGATGGCCCAAGCAGTAGACAAAAGTTCTGGGCAGCAGCAGCTTAATTCTAATACACCAGCTGGTAACTAATCAACATGAAGCAGAAATGTTAAATCCTGGAAAGCAGCAGCAAACTGAAACTATGTCAAAATCAGTTAAGGCAGCAACAACTCCTGGACAGCAGCGTGTAGGCAGTACAGAGGCAGTAATCGCAACTACAAGTAATGCACAGCAACAACAGATTATTAGTATCGAAGATAGAAAGCTATTGGACGCAATGGTAAGTTCAAAACCTGTCAGTTTGTTAAACCTTAATACTTGTAGTACTGGACGTGTGGGGAAAAGTAGGAACAAAATGCAACACATTGAGATACAACAAAAAAAATCAGCTTTGGTAAATATACAAGATGAAGCACTGGTGACCCAAGGTCGTGGAGCACTGGTGGCCCAAGATCCGTTTCAAGACATCCGAAATACGGGGAACTTGGGGAGGGATTCTTTTGAAGAAGGTGAGGAAGAGGCAATGATACAACAGTGCTGGGCAGAGGGAGCAAGGAAAGGTGATTTATCACCAAGGCATAGCAGACAAAGCAAGAAGATTCACACAAGGAAGAAGAGTTGGGACGACAGGTTGAATGAGGAAGCAAATGTTAAGCGACTTCCCATGAGAGTCGCAAAGCAGAAACAAGATACCACAACCACATCTAGGAGATCCAATCATTCAAAAAAGAAGTGATGAACTTTGAAGATATTTTGAAGAGATTGGATGAAGATGAAAAGGAATTACAAATTGAACAAGTTGCAATCATGGACAAGACTTTAATTATTACTAGGGGTGTTCATGGTTCGATTTGGATCGGTTTTCCCTAAAAAAATCAAACCAAGTAAGTCGGTTTTTTTCAAATATTAAAACCAAACCACACAAATTAAGTCAGTTTTTTCTCGATTCGGTTTAAGTCGGTTTTTCGATTTTTTCGTTTATTTGTCGGTTTTTTTTTAAAAATATAACACATACACTACCAAACACAGATTGGGGCGACCATTTCAACGTAACACTATCAAATCAATTGCCTTTTGAGAAATTTATTATTTACTAAAATATATTGATGATAATTGAATCAAATAGTGATTAATAATTTAAGGACTCAATTAAAAATAATTATTTTTAAACATGAAATAGATTCTTACACTTAACAAAAGAAAACTACTAATAAAACTAGAACATAAAAGTAAAAAATTATACTAAAAGTGCAAACGATTAACATTCACCATAAATTTTTGAAACTTTGTATAAACATATATATATATATATATATATATATAAAGGTGTAAGAATAAATTTGAAATAACTACTCCTATAGTCGGTTTGGTTACCAAAATCAAACCAAATTTGATCGGTTTTTTGGTCGGTTTGGTTTGATTTTTCGGGTTTTTATGAACACCCCTAATTACTACTTCATTTTATTATGTATACTCATTTGTAATATCATCGCAGATGATCATAGAATATTTAGTACTTTCTAGTTCGCACTTTTTACATGCATGCTAGTAGATGATGCTTTTTTATGCCTCGATAGGATTAGTAAGGTAAGGTTTAGCCCATCGTGTGTTGCTTTAGTCCTATGCCTTTGGAAAGATATCCAAATGACTATGAGATTATATGCCCTCGTGGGACTTTGCCGACAACTACACCATGATTCCTCTACATGAGGCTGCCATATAGGGTATTGTGAGGTGCAGAGGAGTGATTATATAGCCAAGGCATAGAGGCAACACTACTGGTGCTATTGTCCCCCTTGTTTGTACTATTCCTATGTAGTTCCCTTTTTTTTGCTTTTTATTATTAATAAAACTAGTCTCTTGCCTAGTGGATTTGCTTTAAAAAAAAATAGACAGTAAGCCCTTCCTTTGTTCAGGCTTAGGACCCGCTGTGTTAAACTATAACTTGAATACAGGTGGAGGTGAAAACATAACTTTTCTTAAAGATATGGATCAACCAGCCAAATAAGAGCTACCAAATAGATTTAATTTATTATTCATATGTTTTAAGTAGAGGTGGCTAACGGGCCGGTTCAAACCGGAATCGGACCGGCCCAGACCGGTTCAAACCGGGACCGGACCGGCCCGGTTCATAGGGGGCCGGGTGGGGTTGGGTTAAGGAGTTAGGGGGGTTGAAACGGATTAAATTTTTAAAATGGGTAACCGGACCGGACCAACCCGGTTCAAATGAACAGTGCCTGAACCGGTTAAACCGGCCAGGACCGGACCGGTTCAATGGTCAAAATTTTTTTTTTTGTTTTTTTTTTAAATTTTTTAAAATCTTGTAACCCGGCCCGGCCCGGCCCCTTAAAACTCTACCCGTACGGGTTACTTTTTACCCGGATAAACCCGAACCCGTTAAACCCGTTAACAATTAACCGTAACCGGCCCGCTACCCAACCCGTACGGTTCAAAAAAATGGTAACCCGGCCCGGCCCGGCCCACCCGTTAGCCACCTCTAGTTTTAAGTTCTTTTGCAGTATGTACATATTATCTTAGCTAAAAATAGTAAGTGTGATTGCATTTATTATTATAATATTGGATTCAACTCTATTTACTCTATTATGACTCAAAACTTCGTTGAAACTCACCAAGTTTGAGGCAATCCACCTCATATGAATCTCCTCTCAACATTATACTAACTTAAATATGCCTTGAAATTTTGGTACAGCGAGGTGAGTCCATCACCGGCAACCCCAAGGCCAAAATCACAAAGCTGAATGAGTAAAAGTTCTGATACATAATCACTGTGTAAAGTCTTAAAAGCCGATGGTTTTTTTAAATAGAAATTGTATCTATCATAGCAATGCGAAAAGAAGAAAACAAATATTATATCTGAACAAATTGAAGCATATTCATGAGAGATTTCAAACAAGAAAGGAACAGAAATCACAGAAATTGTTTGTTAATAATCTAGGCAACTTATCACGCTCAACTGTGTCTCATAAAAGACTAAGCGGGCATTGCAAATATAATCCGGGGTATTATGCCAAGCAGAGGCGGACCCAGAATTTTTACGCGACGGGGGCACATTATTCTGCTCAACTAGTGCCCCTAAATGCTTTTAGTGTTCAGGGTGCCAACTGCTTTAAATTAACCATTTCCAAGGTATATACGTATATATATACAAGATTTCGGCCGAAGTTTACGGGGTCCGGTGACCCCTCACCCATACACATGGGTCCGCCTCTGATGCCAAGGGTCGAATCCCACAAGGAATTAACGTATCAAGAGAAGCTTTTAAAATACTAAATTCTTATTAGTTAACCTCCTCAAACTTTATGAATAACAATTGGTGGTGTGATTACTACTACAACTAATTGAATCTATAAAACTAAGAGTAACTAACAAGCAGTTGTAAACAATTGGAAAAAGAGTGTAAGGCAATGGTTTCCCCCGTTGGTTCTTTCCTAGTTGTATGTTCCTGTAGCTTTGATTTGGTTGTCTCTATCAATCATGAACTCTCCAGTTATCGTAAATATTTCTCAAGCATTTATGACAATTTACTAGATGCACTCTCTCGAGCTACGCTAGCTATATGTACGTTTTGGTTCACTTTAGATTGCACCCGAGGTATATTATCTCTAACCCAACCTCTAAACCCTCGGTTATGACTCTCATCTATACTCCGGGAGTGGCGTTGCTCAACAACTACCTAAATATGCACTCTTTCTCAAGCAGATACATACTAAATTGGAACAACTAGTTGAGAGCCCTTCAACTAACTACTATCAAAACTTAGTTGAACAAATAAACATGAATAACCAACTCAAAACTATATTAACATGCCAACGAGTTTATCCCCAACGGGTTCAATCAAAACCTTCGATTAAAGTTATTTAGCTACTCATAATAATAACAATAATTACAAAATAATTCATAGTCAATGATAAAAGAACAAAAGAGGAGAATAAAGATTGATGCCCAATGTTCCTCCTTGCCTCTTGCCCTTGCTTTTGATGTTTTCTACTTTCAAAAGTGATTCTTCCCTTCTCTTGGGCGAATTCCTTAAGTTTATATAGGGTTTGGAGCTTAAAATCCCGTATTTTGCACTTTAGTCCCTGAAGTTTACACGTCCTGCCGCGGTCGCACCGCGGTTACGCCTGGACCGCGGCCAAACAAGCTCTCTGAACCCGAGACTGCCTTTCGCCGCTGTTGCACCGCGGTCGCGGTTTATATCGCGTTTCTGATTCTGTTCCGTTTGGTATTTGGAAATACGTAAAACATAAAAATTGTAGCTCTTTGAGTTATCTTTCCAACCATATATTATATAGCCAAAATGGTGTTTGGAGCAAAGAGGTATGTCCATTTTACTAGACAGTGCACAATATGCCTCCTCGAGTCTTCGTTTGTTCTCAACTATCAAATTTGACCCCCGAACACGATCCCGGCTTAATTTCTTGAGATTTTACTCAGACTTCAAAGCTTCAAATCACTTAAATTCATTCCATAACATCTATATATCTCGGAATCACTCCTACCACGCATAAAATACACAATTAGTGCAAAACACTTGCGATTAAAGCTCAAACTCAATTAAAGTGCAGTAAACTCGAGTGTAATAAGCGACTAAAATACGTAATTATAGCCTATCATCAATACCCCGCACTTAAACCATTGCTCGTTCTCGAGAAATCAAACTACACTTTATATAGACATGACCTTTTAAAGCAATTCTCCTAACTCATCACCCCAAGAATATTTAAAATAGATTAAGCACAAAAGCGTAACATCTTCATCTCAAGATTTGACTCACAAGTACCACGCATTATTCACAGCTCACCCACTTACTCTAACATATAGGTCACTGATATTACCTTTCCTTCATGAATCAAGTGCCCTCACACAACAAAAGAGAGTAGTTCCACACAATAAAATTTAAGAACACATAGGAACTTAAGATAGAAAGAATTCACTCACTCTCAGAAATAACATTCATGTGCCACAAAAGATGCACCATAAGCTTGCCCCTAGTGTACTACTCTACTAATCGAGTTCATTCAGTCTAGGATCAAGTAGGACTTTATTTGGTTGTAATTTAGGCTACGGGACGGGTATGATATATTTAGATATAAGGGTGACTACACCTCCCTAAGCACTTTAATACATATACTTTAACATTCAAACTCCATACTTATGTCAAACCAAACTTCGCCTTCATATCAATGTATTCTACCTCATACTTGTTTAAGCACAATTACATCAAGAGTCACCACTTATCAAGTTTATAGATTATTTTTTCACAAAAACACAACTATTTTTTCTTCCTTTTTTTAAAGTGACTCTTACTTTTTCAAAAGATTTCACCTTTCTCCTTATTTCATTAGTTCCACTCAAAAGCCAAACCAACCACCCCACACTTTAACCTTTACACAGTTCATAACAATTCAAGTGCTTATGAGAGATTAAAAGGTTCAAATAGATAGTCCATTCAAAAAATTGGGTAAGGCTTGTAATGTGGTTGCCAAAGAAATAGGATTACAGGCTCAAAGGGGTTAACTACGATACATTAATAATTAGGCAGATAAAATATACATACTGGCTCAACAAAGAAACGCCTATATCACTTCCATGACTGAACTAAACTACTATTTGGCTTTGCAAACACACGGGCAAGTTCTAGGCATCAAATGCAATGCACACAATAACACTCAAACCTCACACACACATGGAACGTAACTCACTCAGGATTTGATTCATAGACACTCTAGTTAAAGCAGTTAAGAAAATTTAAAATCATACAATTTAAGGTACTTATACAAGATTCAAAAACTGAGTCTAAGCGCAAAGTACTCATTATTCTCAAGGCATAACAAAGTCAAGACTTCAATTCAAAACACAACACAATGACTCCTCTTTCTAAAAAAAAACTAACTACACCCGGTTCAAACAAAACCCTTGGAAAAGAACCGCGGTCAAAAGAAAAACCAAGGGGGAGTTGCTACACTACCTAAAAAGAAAATAAAAAATATTTTTTTTCCTTTAGACTTAAATCCCTCAAGAAAATTGTCTAATAGATCCATCATCGGGAAAACTCCAATCTTTTCTATTTGTGTAAAGAAAAATTATTTGATTAAACTGACACAACTAAAATAGCATAGAAAGTCACACAGACAATTTCCTTACCCCACACTTAAAATTGTACATTGTCCCCAATGCATACCCATACATACAAGAGGGTAAAAGAAACTCCCTAGTAGGCCAAATGCCGAAGCACTAGCATCTCATGGGGTACTCAGACTTCTCCCAGGCCTGGTCCTTCGTGCGGGTACCTTACTCTTAGTTCCAACCAATGGTTTGTTGTTGCATCCTTCCAATAGTTTTGCTTTCCATGCTCCTAAAAAAAAATCAAAAATCGACACTACAAAAATAATATAATACAAAAATAATAAAAAATAAAACAAAGCAATAAAGATGGGTTGCCTCCCAACAAGCGCTTGATTTAACGTCGTGGCACGACGTGAATCACTTTTTGCCTCCACCTCGAGCTTATGAATTGGATCCCAAGTTTTGATTCAAGCTTATGATTATGGTCATGGGGCGGTGGAACGAATTTAACTGGCCCAAGGAAATAATGTAGTGTTCTGCATTCCTTGGCCTGACTTTCTGGCAAGAAGAATTCCAGAATATATGCACCTTGTTCCTCATTCCTTGACTCCTCAATTGGTTCGGATGACTCTATTAACAAATCATCATCCAAACATAATGTGGAAAAATATTTGGAGTGTGGACCAATCCTCTCATACACATGAACTTCAGGACTTTCAACATCCTCAACACCAATCACACTAGAGTCAACTAAATACGTATCATCAATGTCCTTGGCTGGAGGAGTTTTTCTTCCCTCTAAGTGCAAAGGCTCAAATTCGAGACCCCTTTCCCAAAAACCTTGGCCTTCAAGAGCAAGTACCCACTCTGCCAAGTCTTCTCCATTAGCTTCATCTAGGTTCATGAGACAAGCTAATAGAGGATCCTCAATGTTCGACCCCAAAAATAGCCCCTTGTTCTGCAACAAATGCAGCATGTTGTTTGTGATCTGAAAAGCTTCAACCTCTATTTGTGGGACTACTATTGTTATGACTAACAGTTGGTGTTGTGATTACTACTACAACTAATTGAAGCTATAAAACTAAGAATAACTATCAAGCAGTTGTAAACAATTAGAATAAAATTCTAAGGCAATGATTTCCCCCGTTGGTTCTTTCCTAGTTGTATGTTCCTATAGCTTTGATTTGGTTGTCTCTATCAATCATGAACTCTCCAGTTATCATAAATCTTTCTCAATCATTTATGTCAATTTACTAGACGCACTTTCTCGAGCTACGCTAGCTATATTTACGTTACGGTTCACTTTAGATTGCACCCGAGGTATATTATCTCTAACCTAACCTCTAAACCCTCGGTTATGACTTTCGTCTATAGTCCGGGAGTGGTATTGCTCAACAACTACCTAAATATGCACTCTTTCTCAAGCAGATACATACTAAATAGGAACTGCTAGTTGAGGGCCCTTCAACTAACTACAATCAAAACGTAGTTGAACAAATAGAGATTAAAACCCAATTCACAACTATATTAACATGCCAACAAATTCATCCCCAACGGGTTCCACCAAAACCTTAGATTAAAGTATTTAGCTACTCATAACAATGACAAAAACTACAAAAGAATTCATAGTCAATAATAAAAGAACAAGGGAGGAGAATAAAGATTGATGCCCAATGTTCCTCCTTGCCTCTTGCCCTTGCTTTTGATGTTTTCCACTTTCAAAACTGATTCTCCCTTCTCTTGGGCGAATTCCTTAAGTTTATATAGGGTTTGGGGCTTAAAATCCCGTGTTTTGCACTTTAGTCCCTGAAATTTACGCATCCTGCTGCGGTCGCACCGCGGTTACGCCAAGACCGCGGCCAAACATGCTCTCTGAATCTGAGGCTGCTTCCTACCGCGGTTGCACCGCGGCCGCGCCCGGACCGCGGCAAGCCTTCTTCAGCTCTGCTTTTGCTTATTATTTGGTGCACTTTGTGGGTATTATTTGATTGGCCTCCTTTTTTTCCGTAATTGACTCCAAAAATGTTCCAACGTCCTTCTCTTGTGATATTTCACTTGCAATGCATGAAAAGCACTAATTAGAGCAAGTTGTTATCAATGTTTACATTAAAAACGATACAAAATGTGGTTCCTTAGGGTCCTAATTATAGTAAAATTCACCTATTATCAACACCCCACACTTAATGTTTTGCTCGTCCTCGAGCAATTTAAACCACACTTTTAGACCTAATCGTCTAATGCATTACCCTTTTTATGTCACACCTACCATTATAAAAGAGCACCCCAAGCAGTGCAACAGCCACACCTCAAGTGAAGACTCTAATGCCATGCCACACTTGTGCTTACTCTAAGAACTCTAGATAGAAGTTAAGACTTGCCTTTTCCTCCTGAATTACATGCCCTCGCATCACACTTTTGAGATAAGTCCCACACATATAAAATTAAGGACATCAAGGAACTTTATATGGAAAGAATTCACTCACTTTGAAGAAAGAACATTCACATGCCACACAGATACACCATAAGCTTGCCCGTAGTGTAATGCTCTACTAATCGAGTTGTTCAGTCTAAGATCAATAGGGCTTCATTTGGTTGTAATGTAGGCTAAGGGACGGGTAAGGTATATTATAGTATAGTGACTAACCTCCCTAAGCACTTTTAATACATTAGCTTTACGTTTTGGCCAAATTTCCATGTTCTGCCCAGTTCTCTTTCCACACTTTCTTTCATAAGCCATCCCCCCAATTTTCTAGGTGCACTGGCTTTTTCTTGTAATCAGTATTTAGGACTAATATTTTCATTGTCCTACCTTCATTATTCATACCTCATTTTTTTCTGTTAGCCATTGCACCTTTCAAATATTTCCCTGATCTTCCTTTGCCCACCACATTACCACCCCATACTTTGACTTTTATATACTCTTTAACAATTCAAGTGCTTATAGGAGGTACAAGGTTCGAAAAAACAAACTATTCAAACATATGGAGAAAGGCTGTTATAAGGTTAACAAGGAAACAAGCTATAGGCTCAAAGGGGTTAACTATGGTATACTGTTTACAGGTGGATACATAACTACGCAGGCTTCAAAAAGAAATTCCTATATCATCTCTAAAACCAAACAACTTCCATGTCGCTTCGCACACACACAGAGCAAGTTCTAGGTATCACATGCAGACACAGAATACATGAACTACCTCACACACAGTTGGCATGTAACTCATTCCGAATTGGTTTGTCAACACACTCAAGTGAGCATTCAAGTCAGACGAAGTGTGCAAAATTAAGGCATAATATTAAGAGTCTACAAGTGAGCCTAGGTGTTGCACCTTAAGTACGTTTTGATTGTTTGCAGGTATGTACACTGCGGGATGCCTTCTTGCCATTACCCATCTTTGCCCAAGAGATTTCTAATAGTCCTAAAAATAAAATCTACCTAACCCGGTTCAAGATAAACCCTTGGAAAAGAACCGTGGTCAAAAGAAAAACCAAGGGGGGGGGGGGGGGTTACTAACTACCTCAAAAGAAAAATAAAAAAATATCTATATAAAAAAAAAATTCTTTTTGGTCTTTTTCTTAGACTACTTCCCTCAAGAATACTATCTAGGTAGTCTGTCATCAGGAAGGGTCTCCTATAATTTTTTTTCCGACTTTGACTCTTAAGAAACCCATCGACAAGTGTCCATCATCGAGCCAAGTCAGTGATGTCTAACGTAATTAAAAACAAACTATTCACAGGAACAAAACAAAAACAAAAACACAATTAATTGCATATATACAACAACAATGAAGCAAATCTCCCACCCCACACAGAAAGATATGGCATGTCCCCATGACATTGAACAAAGATAGTGCAAAGAGGGGGTAGGAAGACTTCCCTCGTGGTCATTCGGAGTCGGAGACAGAATTGGGGTCCATGTTGCAGGCCCTCCCAATGGTGCGAAACCATGCCATCATCCTGCTCTCGCTCTTGGCCTGCCGTCTGGACATAGCATCAAGGCGTACGTGCAGGCCATCTACAGAGGTGCGAAGATCCGCTACCTCTTCCTCCAACGAGGGCATCCAAGGTCTGCTAGATTGGGACCTACTGAAAGTCGCCCCAGCTTGGGGTCTCTGAGAAGTGCCAGCCCCATCATATGAACGCCGAAGGGGTGCCACGGGGGCTGCATCGTCATCATCAGCATCAAGCTCGATGGGCGCAGTGACATCTCTGCTGACCGTGATCTTAGCAGCTCAAAAAGGTGCTCTGTAACCCAAGGAACCATCAAGAGGGTTTGTGGGGACATCGGCCAGCCAGCATAAGCGCGTCACAAGTGAAGGGAAGTAAAATCCGTTGGTCATCAGAGGTGACCGAAGGATCATTTCATCCCCAATAATTTTAGCCGCATCAATGTCCTTCTTGTTGACAAAACACCAGACCAGCAATGCCCGTAAGCTGTTCGCATCCGAAGTGTTGCCAGTGGGCAAATATCTATTGGAAATTATGTTGAACCAGCATTTAGCTTCCCAAGTGAAAGAACTGGAATGAAGTGTGATGTTATCCTTAATCCAGATCAGCTGTCCCCCTACGCAGATTGTCTCAATGAGAGTGTCCCAATTGACCCCTTGGAGTTATGGTAGTAATCAATGTCGCCCGTGAATTGTGGCAGTTGCAGGACATGACGAATCTTTGCTATGGAGTCCTCCACCACTTTGCCTCGAACAATCATAGAGCGGCACATTTGTTCTGGGCAGTTCGCATAGAACTCCCGGACGACCATTAAGTTGGCCGTTTTCGGCTCCTTAAACAAGAACTCCATCCCCCTTCGTCTGATCTCCTCGTACATATCAGGGTTTTCAACCCGGAGTGTTTCCCGATCATCAACTACTTCAGGGACACAGCTCTTTGTGGCCTTCGCATGAAAGCGGTCTTCCGCCTCCTGCGACTCAAAATGGGAGGCGTCCCAAGTCAGTGCTTCAGAAGTGCTACCCGTGTTTCGGTGCTTTCGGCGGGCCATAGTACCTGCAATAAAATTAGTACACTAATCAGGTGCAGCCTAGCAAAGTGCCATATGGATGGGTACTCAGACTTCGTCACCCGCTGTCACCAACAACTCAACTTTGCCAAATATGGCTAGTGCAGAACATTCAGTGGGGCACCCATGGCAACAACGTATAATAAGCGCCCTCACACTACTACTTGGGCGTCAAGTTCCAATAGAATACCCCACACAATCCCTCAAATCAGTGAGAATTACCAAGTTAGGCCACAAACTACCCACATGGGCCCCCAACACAGAGTAATGTCACATATACGGCAACACCCATGCTACATTAGCCACCCCACCCCACACAAGAATATTTGCACACATGGAACATACCCTCCATTCTTCACAAATCAATCCAAACTACCATATACAACAAAGAACTTGGTGGATAACACCCATGTACAACAAGAACCAAGATTTGGTATACAATAACTAACTACAAAGGAAATATTGCAAAAATATATGTATATATAAAAATAAGAGAACTTACTTGTAGGTTGACAATGGGGTCTTAGGGAGGAAGGAAAAGAGAGGAGAGTGGGGGGAATCCGTGTGTGGTAGGGGGGGAGGGGTGGATGAAGGGGGGGGGGTTGTTGGGTTTGAATGGGGGTGGGGAAAGAAAGAAGAAGAAGAGGAAGAAAAGGGGGGAGGGGGGTAGTTGTTGGGTTTGAATGGGGGTGGGGAAAGAAAGAAGAAGAAGAGGAAGAAGAAGGGGTGGAGGTTGTTGAGTTTGAATGGGGGTAGGGAAAGAAAGAAGAAGAAGAGGAATAAGAAGGGGTAGAGGTGTTGTAGGGTTAGTGGGGTAGAGAAAAAAAAAAGGGTTTGGGTATAAAAAAAAAAGAAAAATAAATAAATAATAAAAAAAAATTCGGTTGAGCACTTACTTGGGCCTGCCGCGGTCACACTGCAGTCGCGCTGAGGGCGCGGTGCCAAAACATCTGCAAGGGTGTTTGGCTGCGGTTGCACCGCAGTCGCACCGAAACCGCGGTGTCAAAACTCCTGCAAGGGTGTTTGGCCGCGGTCTCACCGCGGGCGCGGTGCCAAAACTCCTGCAAGGGTTTTGGCCGCGGTACCAACCGATGTTTATTTATTTATTTATTTTTTACCATATTCATGCTATGCCCAGGCTTTTCATTCAACACCCTCCCAAACTCTCCTGCATACACCACAACATGTTAGAGATTACAACTATCATGTGTTGCCTCCCAAGAAGCGCTTGATTTAACGTCGCGACACGACGGGTACAACAATCAATGGGTTGCCTCCCATGAAACGCCTAATTTAATGTCGCGGCACGACGCAGGATGAGCGCATTTTAGAATCTCTCAACCTCTGTGGTTCATGGAGCCTCACCATAGACAACTCTTTCGTATTGTCCATTCCCACATACATTTTCAGTCTTTGACCATTAACCTTGAAGGTGTTGGTGCCATTTTCACTTGTAACCTCCACGGCCCCAGATGGGAACACTTTTTTAACACAGTACGACCCAGACCATTGGGACCTAAGCTTACCAGGAAACAGTCTCAACCTTGAATTGTATAATAATACCTTGTCTCCCGGTTTGAATTGTCTGTCCACAATGTGCTTGTCATGTAGACTTTTCATTTTTTCCTTGTATAGCCTCGTACTTTCAAAAGCGTGATATCTGAATTCTTCCAGCTCATGCAACTCTGTTAGTCTATTTTCCCCAACAGCATCGGGGTCCATGTTTAATTGCTTTAAGACCCACCAAGCTCGATGTTCAAGCTCCACAGGCAGATGGCAGTCCTTCCCAAATACCAACTTGTATGGGGACATACCAATTGGTGTTTTGAATGCGGTTCTGTAGGCCTAGAGTGCATCGTCTAGCTTTTTTGCCTAATCCGTTCTTGTGGCGTTTACAGTTTTTGTGAGCACACTCTTGATCTCTTGGTTAGAGACCTCTACCTGCCCGCTTGTTTGGGGGTGATACGGGGTGGCCACCCTGTGGCGCACATCATATTTAGCCAGCAACTTCTCAAAGACCCGGTTGCAGAAGTGTGTGCCCCCATCACTGATAATAGCTCTCGGAATTCCAAACCGAGTGAAAATATTCTTCTTCAAAAACCCCACCACCACTCTCGAATCATTGGTGGGGAATGCTGCAGCTTCCACCCATTTGGACATATAGTCCACAACAACAAGTATAAACTTATTGGCGTAAGAGCTGACAAAGGGACCCATGAAATTGATTCCCCAAACATCTAACACCTCAACTTCCTGCATTGGCTTCATAGGCATATCATGACGACGGGATATGTTTCCCCTTCTTTGGCATTCATTGCATTCTTTTACCCACTGGTGGGCGTCCTTGAAAATTGTTGGCCAGTAGAAACCAGCCTCTAACACCTTTGCTGCTGTTCGGACTCCTCCAAAGTGTCCCCCATAAGGTGACGCGTGACAAGCCTGCAAAATCGAAGATTGTTCTATCTCGGAGACACATCTCCGAATCATGTTATCAATACAAATTCTGAACAAATACGGTTCGTCCCAAAAATAGTTTCTGCAGTCACGATAAAATCGTTTCTTTTGCACCGAGGAGAGCTCATAAGGTTCGATGCCACATGCAAGGTAATTAGCAATATCTGCGTACCATGGCACCTCTTCCACACTTGTGGCCAGCAACTGCTCATCTGGAAAGGTTTCCATAACATCCTTAGACTCAGGTGCCTTTTCAGCACCTTCAAGTCGTGATAAATGATCAGCGACTTGGTTCTCCGTTCCCTTACGGTCATGAATCTCCAAGTCAAACTCTTGTAAGAGTAGCACCCAACAAATTAGACGTGGCTTAGACTCTCATTTCTCAACTAAGTACCGAATGGCTGCGTGATCAGTGTACACAATCACCTTTGACCCGATCAGGTACGACCTGAACTTGTCGAAGGCAAACACTACAACCAACATCTCTTTTTCTGTTACCGTGTAATTCAGCCGAGCTCCACTCAATGTCCTACTTGCGTAGTAAATTGGGTGCATTACCTTGTCTCTGCGTTGCCCCAACACGGCTCCCACAACGTAGTCACTAGCATCACACATGAGCTCAAATAGTTGCTCCCAGTCGGTGGCAACTATATCGGTGCTGTGACTAGCTGCTTCTTTAGCTCCTCAAAAGCCACCCTGCAATCATCAGAAAACACAAATGGGTTATCTTTTTCTAGCAACTTACAGAGAGGGTTGGCAATTTTGGAGAAATCCTTGATGAATCGCCGGTAGAATCCGGCGTGTCCCAGGAAGCTACGAATAGCTTTGATTGTCGTGGGTGGTGGAAGTTTTTCACTCACCTCGACCTTGGCTCTGTCCACCTGAATACCTTTACTTGAGACCAAATTCCCCAAGACGATCCCTTCTTGTACCATGAAATGGCACTTTTCCCTGTTCAATACCAGGTTCGTCTCTATACACCTCTTCAGCACACGGTTTAAATTTTCTAGGCATTCATCAAATGAATTTCCCACCACTGAGAAGTCGTCCATAAAGACCTCCATGATATCTTCCACCATGTCTGTGAAAATGGCTATCATGCTCCGTTGGAATGTTGCAGGTGCATTGCAGAAGCCAAAGGGAATCCTTCTGAAAGCAAACACCCCATAAGGGCATGTGAAAGAGGTCTTTTCCCTATCCTCCGAGGCAATAGAAATCTGGTTGTACCCCGAATACCCGTCAAGGAAACAAAAGTGAGATCTCCCTGCTAGCTGGTCGAGCATCTGATCAATGAAGGGAAGTGGGAAGTGGTCTTTGCGGGTGGCAAGAATCAATTTCCGGTAGTCCATGCATATTCTCCAACCTGTGACGGTTCTGGTGGATATAAGCTCGTTTTTATCAATCTTTACCACCGTCATACCACCCTTCTTTGGTACACACTGTACGGGGCTAACCCAGCTGCTGTCAGAGATGGGAAAAATGATTCCCCCATCTAACCCTTTATGATTTCCTTTTTCACCACTTTCTTCATATTTGCGTTCAAGCGCCTTTGGTGTTCCCTAGAAGGTCCGTGTCCCTCTTCCAGGAGAATCTTATGCATGCAATAGGCTGGGCTGATCCCTTTGATATCAACCATGGTCCACCCAATGGCAGTTTTGCACTCTGAGAGTACCTGTAACAACTGTTGTTCCTGCACATCTAACAAACCAGATGAGATAATAACAGGTAATGTAGAGTTAGGTCCAAGAAACGCGTACCTGAGATGGGCTGGTAAAGGCTTCAACTCTAACTTAGGTGTTTCTTCAACTGAGGGTTTGGCTGGCGGACTCTCTCTCTTTTCTAAGTGTAAGGTTCAATTTCGAGAGTCCTCGGCCACATCCCTTTTCCCTCCATAGCTAAGACCCACTCTGCTAATTCCTCACCATTCACATCGTCTAAGTTCATCAAACATGCAGTCAAAGTGTCCTCAACAGTCAGGGACGCATCATCTTCGTCCAGTATCACATCCACGACGTCAACGAGAGAGCAGTTGGCGAACTCACTTAGACTTTTGCACGTTGAACGTGATTTCTTTATCATTGAGCCTCATTTTAAGCTCACCAATCTCACAATCGATAAGGGCTCTGCCTGTGGCCAAGAATGGCCTTCCCAAGATTATGGGAATTTCTTCATCTACCCGATAGTCTAAGATCACAAAATCCGCAGGGAACACAAATTTCCCCACCTGCACTAACACATCGTCCAGAATACCCGACAGTCTCTTCATCGTCCTATCAGCACGTTGCAATAGCATGGATGTAGGCCTGGCTTTACCAATCCCCAATCTTTTATAGATGGCCAGCGGCATCAGATTGATGCTAGCCCCCAAGTCACATAGAGCTTTTGAGAAAGCAAAGTTACCAATAGTACAAGTAATTGTAAAACTCCCTGGGTCAGATAACTTTTCAGCAATAGGACGCGTCACCACCGCACTACAAGTTTGGGTAAGGGTAATAGTAGCTAGATCTTGGAAGTCAAATTTTCTGGACATCAAGTCCTTCATCATTTAAGCGTAGCCAGGCATTTCCTTCAAAGCATCAATCAACAGGATATTTACCTGTATTTGCTTTAGCATGTCCAAGAACATCTTATACTGTTCATCCTTCTGGTATTTTTCCAGCCTTTGAGGGAACAAAGCCGGTGGTCTTTTCTTTCCTGTTATCTGTTCTTTTTCTTTTTCAACCGCAACTTCTACTACCGGCTCTGAGATTTCCTCCATTTTCAGCTTCACCTGGATTGCTGGATTTTTCTTCAACTGGTTGCACTGTGACCTTTGTCAAGGGAGTCGCGTCATCAATTTCAATAGGTACTTGCACTAGCGTGTCTGTCTATCTGCTCTCACGTATCATCTCTTGCTCTAAGTCCAGGTCTCTACCATCGCGGATGCTCACTGCCATTAGTTGCTTTGGGTCCTGGTCCCTTGGATTCACCTGAGTATCAACGGGTAAAGTTCCATGAGGATGATTGTGCACTGCATTTGAAATTTTCCCCAGTTGTACCTCAATGTTTTTAATGGCTGAGTCATGGGCATATACTCTTTCACTGATATTGGCAGTTGACCCAATCACTTGTTGCATCATAGCTTCTAACCTGGAGAATCCATCTTCACGTCTTCCCCCATGTTGCTGCTGAGGGGGATTATAAGATTGTTGCTGAGCCTGGTGTTGTATCCCTGTGATCGTTGGTAAGGTGCCATGTTACCTGAGGTCTCATGGCACCCATGTTACCATTATTGTGTTGCAGGTGGGGTGGTCTGTAAGGTTGAACTTGCTGACCCCAATTCTGACCTCCCTGTCTCTGACCTCCATAATTAG
>ML283532.1:120758-136598 GCA_005239495.1 Nicotiana undulata | reverse complement strand
TCAGCTAGCCCCATATAGAACCGTTGCCCCAACATCTGCTCAGGAATACCATGATGTGGGCAAATAACCAGCATCCCTTTAAATCTCTCCCATGTCTCTTGTAGCGTTTCCATGGGCTTCGGTCTGAAACTGATTATCTCATCGATCTGCTGTGCTGTCTTGTTGGGTGGATGAAATTTTCCCAAAAATTGCTTGACCAATTCCTCCCATGTAGTAATAGAATGGATTGGGAGGTAATTCAGCCAAGTCTGAGCAAACCCCGTTACCGAGAACGGAAACAATAACAGTCTTAGCGCATCTGGGGTAACATTAGGTTGTCGCTGGGTTTTGCATATGGACAGAAAGTTCTTCAAGTGTTGCTGAGGATCCTTGGCATATGATCCCGAAAATAGCCCCTTATTCTGCAAAAAATGCAGCATATTATTCGTGATCTGAAAAGACTCTGCTTCAATCTGTGGGACCACAATCACGGTCGCCAAGTTATAAGCTGTGGGTTGCGCCCAGTCGTATAGTGGCGCCTCCGGTGCAATGTGCGCCTGAGGCGCAACATTTCTTGCTGCAGGGTTGCCCATCCCATCACCAATAACTTCACCATCAATATTAACTCTGTTGTTAAGTTCCGCCATATTAAATTCTATTGGTTCAATGTTTGTCTGTCATTTGCTTCTCCGATTGGCTCTGTTCACGACCCTGAAAACTTTTTTGGGGTCTGGTAAAGCTTCAACAACGTCACCAGTTCTCGAAGAGTTCCTAGGCATGAACCTGTACCACCGATTCAACAAACGTTAGAGATTCAATAAATGAGTGAAATCAAAGAAACTTGACTACAATTAAGAATTTTTGTATTTCTTCCAACTACAATTGATAATACCGTTAAGTCCCCGGCAACGGCACCAAAATTTTATCACGCTCAACTGTGTCTAATAAAAGACTAAGCGGGCGTTGCAAATATAATCCGGGGTATTATGCCCAGATTCGAATCCCACAGGGACTTAACGTATCAAAAAAAGTTGTAAAATACTAAATTCGTATTAGTCAACCTCCTCAAACTTTATGACAAACAGTTGGTGTTGTGATTACTACTACACTTAAGAATTTTGTATTTTTCCTCCAACTACAATTGATAATACCGTTAACTCTCTGGCAACGGTGCCAAAATTTGATCACGCTCAACTGTGTCTCATAAAAGACTAAGCGGGCGTTGCAAATATAATCCGGGGTATTATGCCCAGAGTCGAATCCCACAGGGAATTAACGTATCAATAGAAGCTTTTAAAATACTAAATTCTTATTAGTCAACCTCCTCAAACATTATGAACAACAATAGGTGGTGTGATTACTACTACAACTAATTGAATCTATAAAACTAAGAGTAACTAACAAGCAGTTGTAAACAATTGGAAAAAGAGTGTAAGCCAATGGTTTCCCCCGTTGGTTCTTTCCTAGTGTATGTTCCTATAGCTTTGATTTGGTTGTCTCTATCAATCATGAACTCTCCAGTTATCGTAAATCTTTCTCAAGCATTATGACAATTTACTAGACACACTCTCTCGAGCTACGCTAGCTATATGTACGTTACGGTTTACTTTAGATTGCACCCGAGGTATATTATCTCTAACCTAACCTCTAAACCCTCGGTTATGACTCTCGTCTATACTCCAGGAGTGGTGTTGCTCAACAACTACCTAAATATGCACTCTTTCTCAAGCAGATACATACTAAATAGGAACAACTAGGTAAGGGCCCTTCAACTAACTACTATCAAAACGTAGTTGAACAAATAAAGATGAATAACCAACTCAAAACTATATTAACATGCCAACGAGTTTATCCCCAACGGGTTCCACCAAAACTTTAGATTAAAGTATTTAGCTACTCATAATAATAACAATAACTACAAAAGAATTCATAGTCAATGATAAATGAACAAAAGAGGAGAATAAAGATTGATGCCAAATGTTCCTCCTTGCCTCTTGCCCTTGTTTTTGATGTTTTCTACTTTCAAAACTGATTCTTCCCTTCTCTTGGGCGAATTCCTTAAGTTTATATAGGGTTTGAGGCTTAAAATCCCGTGTTTTTCACTTTAGTCCCTGAAGTTTACGCGTCCTGCCGCGGTCGCACCGCGGTTACGCCAAGACCGCGGCCAAACAAGCTCTCTGAACCTGAGACTGCCTTCCGCCGCTGTTCCACCGTGGTCGCGGTTTATATCGCGGTTTTGACCCTGTTCTGTTTGGAATTTGAAAAAACGTAAAACATGAAAATTGTAGCCCTTTGAGTCAGCTTTCCAACCATATATGATAAAGCCATAATGGAGTTTGGAGCAAAACGTTATGTCCATTTTACTAGACAGTACGCAATATGCCTCTTCGAGTCTTCGTTTGTTCTCAACTATCAAATTTGACCCCCGAACACGATCCCGGCTTAATTCCTTGAGATTTTACTCAGACTTTGAAGCTTCAAATCACTTAAATTCATTAGCTCAGAATCACTCCTACAAGGCATAAAACACACAATTAGTGCAAAACACTAGCGATTAAAGCTCAAACTCAATTAAAGTACAGTAAACTCGAGTGTATTAAACGACTAAAATACGTAATTATAGCCTATCATCAGCAACAAACAAATTGAAGAGCATAAGAGAAATTAAAATAGATTTAACAAAGGTGGACAAATATTTGGAAAAATCTAAGACAATAGTAGGAAAATTGAGCAGAAATTGAAAGAAAACCATAAATGGGAAGCTTGAGCGTGTTTTTGTTTTTCCGGTGAAGATGAGAAACATAAATGGGAGCTTCTATATTTACATTTGTTATAGCAGATAACCATTGTTAAGAAAGATGCAGTGCGTCTACCAAGGTCGAAACGTCTACTGGTACATTGCTGCCCATTAAACAATGGTTGAACCATTAGTAAGCAAATGTAAGTTCAACTATGATGCCTTGACTAATAAGTTACAATGAGCAAAAAATATAATAGATTACAAAAAATTCTTAAATTTGACAAAGGAGTTCGTTAAAGTGAGCTGATAAAGATACAATTTTCATATTAGAGAGAATAGGCAACCTAAAATTTCAATGGATCGGAAAGTTAGAAAGCATGTTACTTTGGGCTGAAATAAAATTATACCACAACTTTCTATAATCACTTATTTTCTGTCAAATATATATAACGTCAATTATTAATATTTATTCATAATAGCTGAGGGAAAATAATGAAGACATTAAAGAAGATGTGGAAATTGTCCAACCAATTTGCAGTAGTAAAATTGATGACATCATTGAAATATGCAAAGATACATATACAAAATAAAGAAATGAAACAAGGTTTAAGGTATAAAATGAAATTATTATACTACAACTTGGTTAGTGTCATAGTATACCTTTAGTACCAAGACGTGAAAATATTTTACTTTATAGGATCTCTTTGATATATCGGCAATACAGTTACACGTGTTACTAAGCGTTAAAGGAATATTAAAGCATCAAAATATAAGTTGAATAAGTTTTTAACTTAATTCTCATTTCGTTTTTTTAGTTTCACAGTAAATTCTCCTTTGTCAACATATTGAATTGTGGCATAAAATTTTATAAGAGGAAATAATTTGATAGAGTAGAATTTATATTTTAATAATAAATAAGTAAATTTAAATACATAGTAATATTACCAATTTACTGTGAGTATGTACAACTGAAAAAATAAAAATAAAAACCATTAGAAAATAGACCCTCCTCTTTTGTTCGAGCTTGGGATCGGCTTTGTATCAATATAATTTGAACGGAGGCAAAGTTAAAAATATGAACATTTTTCCTTACGTATAATCAGTCAGCTCAGCTTCACAGAGTTGAACAAAAATCAAATAAATATGTAATAAGCTTTTGTGCATATAGATTTGCAAACACGAATACTTCCACTGATTGTTGCTCGAGAAGTTTCACAGTGTAAACATTTTGATTTGTATATTTACCATCATAAAACTATATTAGAAGAGTAAAAATTTACAAGGATTTGCAGATACATAAGCCAACTCTTATTTAGTGCATATGAAATTTCAGATAAATGGCTTCAAGCTCCAGGAATATGTCACGACCCCAACTCTAAACTAGTCGTGATGGCGCCTATCGTTGAACTAGGCCAGCCAAATTAACACCCAATGTATAGGATCTTACATTTATATCATTTCTAAACAGATAACTCGTAAAGGTTTCATTTAAATTACCGTTAAACAGACAAAGTTGCACCATATGTTTAAAATACAACCCCAAGACCCCGAAGTCACTGGTCATGAGCATCTACAGAAAATAAGAGATTAAAGAAAAAAAGTTGGCAAAATTTTAGAGATGAATTCAATGAGAGACAATATTCTAGAGCTATGGTTTAGCTTACAATCCCGTTGAGTCTTCCACTTAAATCGACTAATTAATTTATTGATTTATTAGTTTACAGGGTTAATATTACTCGTAGCTTTCTCCCGGAGTACGAATCGTCTATTTAAGCTAACCTAACACATATATTCATATGGAATTAAGATTAACAAGAACACATTTATAATTCTTGTATAGTAACCAAGCAAGACGATTAGGTATATTCCAGTCCTAACCGCAAATCCGCTCTCCCCCCCCCCCCCCAGAGTTAAGATCTATCTTTACTCAATCTTATATGCAATCTAGAATTTCCTCTCCCGAGTTCAATCCTTGATTCGTAAATAGTATTCAATTGGTGATCAAGCAATCAAATAATTAAGCGCAAGATTGAATAAATAAACCAATATGATAAAATAATAAGAACAATTCAAACCTTAAACTACAACGTTCATGTAGCACCCAAAACTCTACAACTAATAAACTTTGAAATTAAAGATAAAGAAGGGATGAAAAAGTAGTTAGAAGCCTCCTCCAAACGTGGTGTGTGTTCCCCTTGCGAATTCTCCTTAAAAATATGTTAGATCCACTCCAAATCAGGTTTAGAACCCCTTTTATACGAGTTGGGGTCGTATAGGGCCGAAATAACCTTGTCTCGGACTAATAAGAAAAAATCTCGTATCAAGCGTCCACACCAGCGCCTCGCGCCGACTCTTCTACGGGTACATTGCTGCCCTTTAAACAATGGTTGAACCATTAGTAATCAAATGTAAGTTCAAATTTGCCTATGATGCCTTTACTAATAAGTAACATTGAGCAAAGAATATAATAGATTACAAAAAATTTCTTACTAAATGACAAAGGAGTTCGTTAAAGTGAGCTGATAAAGATACAATTTTCATACCAGAGAGAATAGGCAACCTCAAATTTCAATGGAGCGGAAAGTTAGAAAGCATGTTACTTTGGGCTGAAACAAAATTATACCGTAACTTTCTATGTTGCAACAACAAATATTGGATCACTTATTTTCTCTCAAATATATATAACGTCAATTATTAATATGTATTCATAATAGCTGAGGGAAAATAATGAAGACATTAAAGAAGATATGGAAATTGTCCAACCATTTTTCAGTAGTAAAACTGATGACATCATTGAAATATGCAAAAATACATATACAAAATAAAGAAATGAAACAAGGTTTAAGGTAAAAAATGAAATTACTATATTACAACTCGGTTAGTCTCATAGTATCCCTTTTAGTACCAATACGTGAAAATATTTTACTTTATAGGATATCTTTGACATACCCGCAATACAGTTAGGCGTGTTACTAAGCATTAATGGAATATTAAAGCATCAAAATATAAGATGAATAAGTTTTTAACTTAAGTCTCATCTCGTTTTTTAGATTCACAGTAGATTCTCCTTTGTCAACATATTGAATTGTGGCATATGAAATTTTATAAGAGGAAATAATTTGATAGAGTAGCATGTATATTTTAATAATAAATGAGTATATTTAAATACATAGTAACATTACCAATTTATTGTGAGTATGTGCAACTGAAAAAATAAAAATAAAAATCATTAGACAATAGACCCTCCTCCTTTGTTCGGGTTTGGGATCGGTTGTGTTACAATATAATTTGAATAGAGGTGAAGTTAAAAACATGAACATTTTTCCTTAGGAAAAAATCAGCCAGCCCAACTTCACAGAGTTGAACTAAAATCAAATAAATATGTAATAAGCTTTTGTGCATATAGATTTGCAAACACGAATACTTCCACTGATTGTTGCTCGAGAAGTTTCACAGTGTAAATATTTTGATTTGTATATTGCCCATCATAAAACTATATTAGAAGAGTAAAAGTTTAGCAAGGATTTGCAGATACATAAGCAACTTTTATTTAGTGCATATGAAATTTCAGATAAATGGCTTCAAGCTCTAGGAATATGTCAGGACCCCAAATCTAAACTAGTCGTGATAGCGTCTATCGTTGAACTAGGCCAGCCAAATTAACACCCAATGTATGGGATCTTACATTTATATCATTTCTAAACAGATAACCCGTAAAGGTTTCATTTAAATTACCTTTTAAATAGACAAAGTTGCACCATATGTTTAAAATACAAGCCCAAGACCCTGGAGTCACTGGTCATGAGCATCTACAGGAAATATACAAGTCTGGAAAATAAACTCTATAATAGTAAGCAGGAGAGAGCAAGGTTGCGGACGCGTGCAACTACCTCGCAAAAACCCTTGAGAAGTCTCTGGAACAGATAGAAAACTCACTCTTGCCCTAGCACCTGGATGTTCACACAAGGTGCATGGAGTAATGTGCGTACGCCAACTCAGTAGTAATAAAAATAAATCAGGTCTGAGCAGTAAGAAACACATAAAGTCAAATCATCAATTAACAATAAGCGCATTTTTTCTTGACAACAGTGTATACGTTAAAATTATCACGCTTAAAAAGCCAATTTCAGTAAAAATCCTTTGAAAAGTGTAATTTCCAACATTTTCAGAAAAATACCCAAGAAGTTTAGTGTAAAAAATAATGAATCCACTCGGGCAAAAACATGAATAATAAACCGCCCCTCAGGCATAACATCACTCAAAATTAGTCCCTCAGCATGCCTCACAATCACTCATAATTAGCCCCTCGGGCAACCTCACAGCCGCTCATGCCTCCCAATCTCTCATCACTCGGCACTCGACACTCGCATTCAGTAGGTACATGCGCTCACTGGGGGTGTACAGACTCCGGAGGTGCTCCTACAACCCAAGCGCTATATCGTTGCAGCGTGTAGCCCAACCCAATATCACTGCGCCGTGCATCCTGATCCATATGTCTCGCTGCGGCGTGCAACCCGATCCAACATATCTTGCTGCGACGTGCAACCCGATCCATACATATATGTATATTGCTGCGGCATGCAGCCCGATCCATACATATATGTATATTGCTGCGGCGTGCAACCCAATCCATACATATATGTATATTGCTGCGGCGTGCAACCCGATCCATATGTACTCCTCACAATATAGGCTCTCGGCCACACTCAGTCAGATACCTCTCAAAAACCACTCGGGCTATCAGTAAAAATGGTGTACTCGACCCAAAATATCGTTTTATGCATTAAATTAGTGTAAATGAGACTAAGTTCGAATCAGTTTAGCATAATATGACTTAGTGTAAATCATAAATCAACACAACTAGGAATAGAAGTAAAAAGCTCCCAAAGGGTCTAAGCAGGCTGGCACAAGGTCCCAAACATGGTGTTCAATCCAAATGTAGTAATAGTCTGAAAACACAATTTGTCATATGATTTAAAAGTGATTACGCAACTCAATAGTTGCCACGGGAAGGGCCAAGTCCCAATCACCTATCAGTGCACGCTACACACTCATCATCCAGCATGTGCGTAGCACCAAAATAGTGAGAAAATGCTAAGTCGGGGTTTCATACCCTCAGGACAATATTTACAGTTGTCACGACCCAATTTTCCCTACGTTGGGTATCGTGATGGCACCTAGTCTTAAGGACTAGGTAAGCCTAATATTAAATAAACATAAATATTGACTTGTTATAGATTGGTTACATAAAAACCTGCATTATAATTATTGTTATTGACTTGTTATAGATTGGTTATACTGTATTTGATGTATTACAGTTGATAGGCTTGGAATCGAATGGTTGTAGTGAGAGTTCGGTCAATTAGCCTTTTAAAAATAGCCATAAAATGGGAAAAGTCAACTAGGAGTTGACTTATTGGTAAACAACCTCGGAATGCATATTTTATGATTCGAATAGCTCCGTTAAGTGATTTGGGACTTAGGAGTATGTTCAGAATAATTTTGTGATGTCCGGTGTAGAATTAGGCTTGAATTAGCGGAAGTTAGTTTTTGGTGAATCCGGTCGGCAGGGGACAATAGGCTATTAGGGTCGGAATGGAATTTCGACAATTGGAACAGGTTTGTAATGTCATTTTGGACTTGCCTGCAAAATTTCAGGTCAATCAGAGTTGATTTCGATAGTTTCGGCATCATTGGTGGATTTTAGAAATATCAAAGTTCTTAGGCTTGAATCCGATGTAAATTGAGTATTTTTATGTTAGTTTTGGTGTTTTGAGAGTGCAACTAAGTTTGAATGATGTTATGGGTTATGTTGGTAAGTTTTGTTGGGGTTTCGAGGGGCTCGGGATTGATTTCGGATGATTAGCGAGAAGTTTGGAACTTGAAATATGCAGCTTCAGCTGCTGGTGCTGGTGTAACCGCACATGCGAAGGTTTGACCGCAGGTGAGACCAAGGGGTCACAGGTGGGGAGAGGTCGAAGGTGTAGTTAGAGGACCGCAGATGCAGGCCCACATGAGCGGGCAGTGGGTCGCAGGTGCGGAAGAGTCGCAGGTGCCGTTAAGTGAGTCGCAGGTGCAAAAATACCTGGGCAAAATTGTGATGACTCAAAAGGTTATCCTAAGTAAATTCATCTAAATCTGTGTTTTGAGGCTCCTAAAGCCTCTATTAATCTCACCTCAATATGCGTGCGCAGCCCGAGCGTGTAGCCGGGAAGCTTCTATGAGAAAATTTGATGAAAATGGATTTTTGTAATAATTAAATGAATAAAGTTGACTTTGGTCAACATTTTTGGTAAACGGACCCGAACCCGTATTTTGACGGTCTCGGAGGGTCCGTAGGAAAATATGGGACTTGGACGTATGCCCGGAATCGAATTCCGAGGTCCCAAGCCCGAGAAAAGAAGTTTTAAAGAAAATTGTTTTCTGAAAATAATAAAGGTTTTTGAAAATGAAGTTTGATGTGAAAACCGGGTTACCGAGCTTGTATTATGGTTCCGGAGCTCGGAATAGGTTTAATATATGTTAATTGAATTATCTGTGGAATTTGGTGTAAAACGGACTTGAAATGACGGGTTTCGGATAAAAGTTGGAATAATTAAGCCTTATGAAGTTTTAAGAAAATTCTAAGAATTTTGAGGTTTCATTCGATGAATTTGATGATATTTTGATGATTTAAAAGCTTGAACAAGTCCGCAGGATATTTTAGGAGTCATGTGTGTTTTTGGTTTTGAGCTCCGAGGGCTCGGGTGAGTTCCGGGTAGCTAACGGGGTGAGTTAAAGTGTAAAAATCTGGTCTTTTACTCATTTTCTGATGTTTGGTGTGCCTATGCGAACGCAGGGAATTGGGTGCGAATGCATATCACAAGGTGGGGGCTGGGTAGGTTAGGCTCGTGCGAACGCAGCCTAGTGGGTGCGAACGCAGACCTCTGGACCAAAGACCCTATGCGATCGCAGGGAGGGGGTCGCGAACGCAGAGGGTTAAGTGGGTCTGGGGGGCTAGGGGGTGCTAGGCTAGTGCGAACGCACCAGTACGTGCGCGATTGCAGAGAGTAAACGAGGAACCACTGTGCGAACGTGGTCCTTTTGCTGCGAAAGCACTGGGTTAATTCACCTGGTTATTTTAAAAGCCTAAAAACATACCCATTACGTGATTTCACCCTTTTCTCACTTCCTCCTTCTTTCCCAAACCTCCATAGACGAAATTCAAGCCCTCCAACCTCCATAGCTTCATAGGTAAGTGTTCTTAACATCATTTTCTCTTACTTTCATCAACTAATCACTAGAATCTAGGCCTAAAATCCTAAAATCAAGGTAGAAAATAGGGGTTTTGGGTAGAGTTAGGTTTTTGGGAATTTGGGTAATTCAACCCCAATTTGGGGTCGGATTTTAAAACAAATTATATATTCTAACTCATGGGGGTATGGGTGATCGGGTTTTGGTCCGAGCCTCGTATTTTGACCAAGCGGGCCCGGGGTCGAATTTTTATATTTTGGAAGAATGATAGGAAATGTGTATCTAGGCTATGGGATTGTGTTATTGAGTCTTCATTGATATTATTGAATTAATTATGCCTAGATATTGTTGTTTCGGAGTCAGATTATAAAGGAAAGGCGGTCCTAGAGGGTTGATTTCTATACTTGAACCCGAGGTAAGTGTCTTGCCTAACTTTGGTGAGGGAATATGTATTATTTGCTATGTGCTAAGTGATAATCATGTTCATTGCATAGGTGAGATGACGAGTACCTATGCAATGTGTGTCAAGCATGCCCGTGAGTCTATTTTGATAGAAATTGTAGTATTTCTTCCATGTTTATCATATTATGAGATTGTCTCTACTTGTTAATTTATTCTTGTTGAAAGTATTGGTTGTTGAGCTTAAGAAATGTTAATACGATTGAGAATCCAAGTGTAAAGTATACAATTGAGGTGATTGGTTATAGCTGAGGCCCTTGCCGGGCAATTGTTGTGATGTTGATTGATGTTTTTTCCCCTTGGGGGTGATGTTGAAATGTATTTCCAGTATGCTGTACTCCTTGCCATTATATCTGTTATTATTTGGTGAGGAAGAATGTAAAGCACGAAGGGTGATGTCGTGCCATGATATTTGATTACATTGCATAGTGAGGAAGAGTGTAAAGCACGAAGGGTGATGCCGTGCCATGATTCACATTGATTATAAGCACGAAGGTTAATGACGTGCCATGATTTACATTGATTATAAGCACGAAGGTTAATGTCGTGCGATGATTTATATTTCCTTACATTGTACATTGCATTGTGAGGAAGTAAAAGCATGAAGGGTGATGCCGTGCTATGATTATTACTATTTCACATTATACATCGCATTGTGAGGAAGAGAGTAAAAGCACGAAGGGTGATGCCGTGCCATTATTTACATTTATGATATTTATACTTGTTTCGTTAGCTATTGTGTTAAATTGCCTCCCTTGGTTACTTCTATATGTCAATTTAACTGCTTCATTTCACTTGTTCCCCTTTACTGCTCCCGTATCCCATACTTGTCTATCTATCTTTTGCCTAGTTTTTCCATGCTTTGAGTTGTAAAATAGGACAAGTTAACGTTGTGGTCAAGTCTAGCCTCGTCACTACTTCGGCCGAGGTTAGGCTCGGCACTTACTCAGTACATGGGGTCGGTTGTACTGATGCTACATTGCACTTCTTAATGTTGTGCAGACCCCGCATCCGGACCCAGTGGACCGCATTGAGGGAGTCACCTTCAGTTCACCCAGAGCTTCAAGGTATACTGCCGGCGTTCGTGGACCTTGGAGCCTCTCCTGTTCATTAGTTCTCCTATTGTCTTATTTCCTCTATAGCTCCAAAGACAATTAAGTATTTTTTTTCAGACCCTGTATTTAGCACTCTGCTTAGATAGTTCGTGAGTTGTGACACCCCGGTTTTGAGCATGCGACGTTATGTAATTCACTATGTTCCTTTGCATTTCTCTTGAATTTCTATTACATTTTCGCTGTTAAGGATTTTAAGGTGTTTTGTTATTCTGTTAAGTTTTGAAAGGTATTGACTCTACTACTATTAACTTGGGTTGAAATTGTTAGGATTACTTGTGCACATTGGCTTGTCTAGCGGGTTCAAAGTTAGACGCAATCACGGCCTGAAGGGTGGGATTTCGAGTCGTGACAAAAATATATAAATTTAACCCTCCGCGACTTAAACCCATGTTACACCATTATTCTACGGATAGAGAGCTTTAGGGGAGATTTTTGAATTGGAAAATAAGTGTTCTTCATAGAGGTAAGTATTTTGATAATTAAAACTCGATTATGGGTGATTATAGAGCATAAAACCATTGTAAATTCATGGAAAATCAGTAGAAAAATTGGGTTTTAGGGCTTGAGATTATGAGACCTTTAGGGGTCGATTTGAGGGGTCAAACGAACTCTGATTTTGGTGTTTTGTATATGTACGGATTCGTGAGAGGATGAAGAACACTTTTGTATAAAAATTTCTGAGTTTTGGGATGCGAGCCCAGGGCTCGGGTTTTGACCAGTTTCGGATTTTTGGGTTAAAGTTGATATCTTTCGATTGGAAATTGTTTCTTAAGCACATATTGATGATAAAAATCTGAACTTGGTAGATTTGGAGCCTTCAGAGGTTGATTCGAGAGGCAAGCGTGTTGTGGAATAGTTCTGGGCTAGTTTCGAGGTAATTAATGTCTTTAAATCCTGTCCCGAGGGTATGAAACCCCGGACTATGCACCCTTCCACGGGTTTTGAAATGTAAAGGTTGAAACTTGGAGATATATTCCTTACTTAGGCGACTATTGAGTTGCGAAACGAATTTTCAAAGCTTATTTCCAATAGTACTATATATACTTGATATGTTTTGGGCTGTAAGCCATGTTTGGGGCCTAGTGACGATTTATTTACCCCTTGGGGGATGTTTTACTATTATCCTCACTGATATGTTATGATTTACACTCAGTCTTTTCCTGATAAATTGTTTCGACACTTAGAATATTTTGATACTATTTATTGAAAAATGAAACACCGTTTTTTGGTCAAGAACCCGGTATAATTATGGCCTGAAGGGCAAATTGAGAGTGTCTGACTGAGTGAGGCTGGTGGCCTATATTGTAAGGATGTTATGATATGAGTGAGGCTGCTGGCATATATTGTGAGGATGATATGATATGAGTGAGGTTGCGGACCTATATTGTGTGTATTATTCCATGCTGTTGCTTATTATAGCGCTTGGGCTGTAGGATCCCCTCCGGAGTCTGTATATACCCCTAGTGAGCGCAAGTACCTAATGAGCGATGCCCTTGGGGCTTATGATGAGTGATTGTGAGGTTGCCTGATGGGCAAAGTGATTGTGAGGTTGCCTGATGGGCAAAGTGATTGTGAGGTTGCCTGATGGGCAAAGTGATTGTGAGGTTGCCTGATGGGCTAATACTGAAAGATATTGTTATGAAAAATGATTATGGCCTGAGGGGCAGTTTTATAAAGGTTTTTACTGAGTTTTTGAACTATGAACTACTTCATTTTCAAACTAGTCGTTAATGAGATATACTGATATTACACTTGTTTTCAAAGGTTTTCTGGAAACTGATTTCGAACTTATTATTTGATGAATACTACATGGTGACTTGGTGTTTTACTGGTTTTGTGGAATTGTATATCCGTAATATGTGTTTTATATTACTTAGATTGTGATTTATTTTCATTACTACTGAGTTGGCATACTCATAAAGACTCCCTCTGCCTCTGTGCACAGATTTAAGTACCGGTTTGGAGCAATAGCTGCCTTGTTCGTTAGCAGCAGTTCATGGGATTTCGAGGTAGTTGTCCAGCGTCCACAACTTCTCCATTTCCCTTCCTTATTTAGCTTTAGCATTTGATGTCGCGCCCATTTTTTCTATCGCATGGGTCAGGTACGGAGAGATCGGGTTTATGACATTCTGGACAACTCCTTAAAGGAATAGGTTTAAGGAAGAGTCGCCACCTAACGATTTTAATGGTGCGTTAGGGCACCTAGAGTTGATAACTCATGAACTAGTTCGCGATACCAAAAATTGGGTAAGGGCTTGAAATTATGAGAAGGGGAAGGTATTAGGCACCCCTCAAGATCCACAACTGTGGGTCCCAGCCAATTAGTTTTGTGAATTTGGACGATGAGCAAGTAACAAGTAAGGCTCACATATGAGGGGATTTAAAACCAGTATGAAAATCTTTAAAGGTTTGGAGAAAGTATAAAATAAACATTTGAAAAGAAACTGTCCTAGGTTTAAAGTAATACAGATCACTTCAATGCAATACCCGGTATGTCACACCTCGAGAAGGCGGCTACACGTGGTATTAGCGTACCGGTCATCATATCCGCATTCTACCCTTCCCACCCCGTAAAGGTTATTTAAAGCGTGCTTGTTGGTCACGAAAGCTTATTGCGTGCCATTACCCGTCCCATCCTATGAGTCCTAGAGGGTGTTTAGGACTACTTATCCTACAATGTGAGTGCTAGGCTGAAACCTTAGGTTTAAAGGGCAAAATACTAAGCGACATTCATAACAAGTAAGACTTCACATATGAAGGAACACATAGGGGAAAATAAAGGCTCATAGATCCCTCCACAGGTAGATATATAATTGGCACGTCTCAAACACACTTAAAGTCTCAATGATAGGAGTTTAAAACAGGAGTTTTGAGTAAAACAGTAAATCAAGAAGAATTTGATTTAGAAAGCACTTAATGAAGGTAGAGGATTTAATTGGGATTGAGTGATTCGAAATAGCTGAGTTTTAGAAATATAGCGATTAGAGATAATGGTAAAAAAACTTAGAAGTACAGTGATTAAGGTTTTCAAGAAAAGCATAGAGAAAATCATTGGAATCCATTTTTTTGAAGTAAAATAGTGATAAGCGACCAGAATACAGTCGCTAAAGGCGGCAATAAACTTAGAAATAGGCAATGATTAAAAACCTTCAGTGAACATAGATTAAAGCATAAGTTTGAAATGATTTTAAAGGATAAAACAGTGGCTCAACATAGAGTAGTAGCTGTTAGTTTTCAAAGAACTGTAGCAAAGGAGTAGAAAGATGGTATCAAAACATAGTGACTTGAAAGGGCATACAAATAAGGAGTCGAAATGGCACAATTTTGAATAGAATGAGGCATTTTGAAAACCCAGTAATTTAAACATAATAGTACAAAATCAGTGAGCCTTAGAGGAAGCAAATATACAATTTTAAGACTATTTTTTATAAAACAGAGCAAAATGACTTCAGTGAGGTAAAATGAGAAGGCAAGCATGAAGAAGTAAAATGTTTAAGGGGACTGGTCTGACTTTAAACCTAATTAATTGATCATAATATGCATTAGGCCTAAAGTTTACCCAAGCGTCGCCTATATTGCCTAATTATATCAAAGGGTGAACATGCATATTTAAGTCTGATTTTAAGGAGATATATACTTGCAGAAACGTTTCAAACAAATTAACCATATTTTACGGGATTATTAGATTAAGCAGGCTAGTTAAACATTTTAACGATTGCAACTGAAACGAGTGAAAGATCTTAAGCAGCAGGATATCTAATGCACGTAGGAGTTCTTAAAACATGGTTTATAGGATGAAAATGCAGCAATGACTTTGTGACAGTTGATGTTGCTTGTTTATTAACTGATCAGAATCGTGAAATGAGCATAATAACATGCTAAAAGTGAAAGTCCTAAAACAGGATTTCTAATATGTGAAATGCATGTCCTATGCATGTTATCTAATGCACAAATAAGTAAGTAATGTCCTATAAGCATGTTTTCTACCCCTTACCTAAGCTAGGCATGCATAACCCCCATGCTCATTATCCATCCCCAATCATTCGTTTACAAATTATTACAGACCATAATAAATGAATTACAATAATGAAGAAAGGAAAATAAGAAGTTATTCTATTAGGAGCCTTCAATCAGGCCCAATCTTCCAGACTCACCCCTTTCAATTTCATAGCCTTACATCAACCTGGGTGCGACAAAGCTCCCAAAGGCCTTGGCGAGGGCCCTAGCCAATACCAACACCCAGCAAATGCCCATGGTTAAACAAGTGTAGTGTAGAGTACCCTTACCTCAGTGTCTCAAGGTTCAGAGGGAACT